>CAEGAE010067337.1:0-14111 GCA_903067095.1 Girardinus metallicus | reverse complement strand
GGTTGCTGGTGCCCATCTCCAGCTACGTTCCGGGTGAGAGGCGGGGTACACCCTGGACAGGTCACCAGTCTGTCGCATGGGTTTTTCATAAAAACAGAAATATGAACCCAGCGTTCATGTTGGGTTCGTTGGTGTTTCTATAGCCGATGATCCCCTTCATTTAAACCGGGGATCACACCCAGAAACTCTCTTTCATCGTCCAAATCAAATCGGACCAGGAATGTGTTTCTGACTAACATTTATGCAGCAGAACATTCTGGTTATGATTGCTTCCCGTTTCCAGTTTCAGCCTCACGTTTCATCCTGCTGGTGAGCTGAGAGTAACTTCTGTTATTGTAATGTAAAGTCTGACTGTCCTCTGAGCAGCTCTGAGACGTTTCCAGTTTACAGGAACCATGAAAACTGCAGAGAATCATGAGAACCACAAAGGGAAGAAGGTCGATGTTTGCTTCCTGCCCTCCGTCATGTGTCATTTACTGAGTCTGGACAGACGGTGGACTGGTGCTGCTTTTCCCCTGACCGTTAAACATTGTGTAAAATTTATGTCACGCATCCAGTTTTAACTTTAAACACATTTTATTCTTCCCAAATTTCTGTAAGATTAAGTTTTATTTATTACACCATATAGAAAATGAGTCTACAGTGAAAATAAATGCTAACCAAACCGTCTCAGCTAAACCACAGGCAGCTTTCTGCTAATGCTAACGGCAGCTAATCACTAAATTACTTTGATTCCCATCTAAATTATTATTACATTCTAAAAATATATGTAAATATAAAAATATATGTGATATATGCACCATTTCTAATTTTTCACAATATTTAGAGCCTGTATTATTTAATCCTGCTTGTCCAAATCTTATTCTGGATATAAAACCTTTTTAACCTTGGTGGGTTTTTCCAGGAAAGAGACTTTGTTGCGTCATTATTACTCATTTATTGATTCTAAACTAAAAAAGTACAGAAATGCTGGTTAACATTAAACACAATAACACATTTGTAACTAAATGAAGTAAAATACACTCAGAATCACAACGTTTCCCTATTTAGAAGCTGAACTTGTAAAAATCGAGCTGTGGTTGAGCGGAGAGAAGAGCCGACGGGACGGGTTCCGGTTCCGGTCGCGGCCCGGCGCTCACTCCTCGGCCGGAGTCGCCATCTTGACCAGGCTGTCCTTGTCGAACCTGAAGAGCCTCCAGCCCTCCTCCTGGGACAGGTCCTCGGCGCCGCGCCGCTTGTAGAACTGGACCGACGGCTCGTTGTTCTCCGCCACCACGAACATCATGCCGGTGCAGCGCGTCTTCATGGCCAGCTGGACGGAACAGAAAACATTTTAACGACCGCCGCGGCCTCCCGTTTCAGGAACCGAAACTAGTGTCGTGTTGCTTACGTCACTGAGGCGCCGCAGGATTCCCGACCCGATGCCGAGCCCTGGACGGAAAGAGACGAAGTTTCAAACGTTTTTAATCAGGGAAGCGGAGGAAGAGAAACGGACCCAGCGCGGCGGTTTTCTGACCTCTGCACTTGTCCATCACGTAAAACTCCTCCAGGTACAGCTGCTTGCCCACCCAGGGGTCATAGGTGAAGTAGTACATGGCAAAGCCCACCACGTCCGGCTCTGCGGAGAGGAAAAGGCGGATTAGTTCTTGTGTGGGTGTCCAAAGTGAGGCCCGGGGACCGTTTGTGGCCCTCGGGGATGTTTTTGCGGCTCCTGACCACAATAAAAATAAACTTTGTTTTCCAGCTCAAGTTTCTGTATCTACAGTAAAAAAATAATCAGAGAGAAATCTTCACTTTATCACCCTTGTATTTCTTTATTTATTGTAAAATCGGACTAACATCCAATAATAGTATTTATTTTTTGAACAGCAGACTTTGGTTTGGAAAGGATCGTGACGTTTTCAGAGGAAAACGATCCGCATCCCGTTTGTCTAAACGGGCAACATTTCGGACGCCTGCTGGTTTCATTAAAATATTCCTTTTTGTTTGTAGTTTGAGGGAAAAAAAAGTTGTTTTTTTAAATTAAATACAAAAATATATCTGTATTTGTGGCCCTCAATCTTTTTCCACTCGATGTGTTTTGGTTCCCATGGCAACGGTCTGGGCGCCGCTGGTTTAGATTAGATTTGTTGACGACGGAAAAAACATGTTTTTATTTCTGTATTCATGCATTTTAAATGAGTTTTCCACACAACCTGCCCCCTGATGAGCGCTCGCTCACTCGCTCGCTCGCTCGCCGTGCGGGTGGAAATGTTTCTCTCTCTCGTTCTCAGGTGGCTGACCTTTGACCCCCTTCTCCTGTGTTTTATGTGGAAACATCCCGGCTCTCGTTTCAGGCTTATCTTTGCCGTCACTGCTGAGTTTTTTCTGCGGATCGTTTCACGTCCAAGGCTGAACACCTGCAGCTGGCTCTGCTCTCTGGACGCCACGACTGCTGGACGTAAACAGGAAGCAGAGCCGCTGACGCCCGACGGAGGAACCCAGGTGGTGGGGAACTGGACCAGCTCAACAGCAACATAAAACCAGTATAGTCTGACTGGTTTCTCTCCACTGGTTCGTACCGTCGCTGCTGTTCTCTCCTGGAGTTTCAGCGATGATGCAGTGGTAAAACGGTGTTTCACCGAACCCATCCTCAAGGAGATCTGGAAGGAAGAGACGTTTTAACCAACCCATGAAGAAGAGCGGCGGTGACTTACGGAAACATCCAGACTAAAGGGAGAAGGAGACTCACCCTTCTCCGTCAGCGTGACCTGGCTCTCCATCTCTTCATATTTTGCAAGTTCCTGAAATGACAGGACAGTTTTAGTTGGGTGACATTAGCACTGAACGCTAGCTGAACCATAGCAGTGACTGCTAGCAGCGCCTCGGGTTTAAACACCAGAGTTTAGATTAGTCACTCTGACTCAATGATTGTGACTAGAAGCATTTCAGTTAAACTGGTTCTTTGGTTTACAGTAAAATCTTTTAGGGAGTTTTCACACTTCTGGTCAGACTCTGATTGGGGGACAAAGCAGCAACATCTGTTGCATTTTCAGCTGCTGGAAATGAGTCAAACCATCCAAACCTGCTCGCCTGTGGGGGGCGCTGCACCAAGAACCACTGAGGGAAACGACAAAAAAAAACCTCTGAAGACACTTTATTCTCCACAAAGTGTAAAAGGAAAATGAGGTGGCGTTGCTGCTCCTCTCGAGTTTAATCGAGGCTTAACACAGTTTTGTTTTCAAAGTCTTACAAAATGCCGTCAGAACTACAAAAAGAAGGTAACAAACCTAAATCAGTTCACAATAAATGGAGTATTTACATAAATAAAAAATACAAATAAAACTGTACCTCATTAGCTGCATTTTCCCTTACATTTAAGTTTTTATTTCTGCAATGTTTTTAAACACAAACTAAAATCTCATTCTCTGACATCGTTTAACCACATTAAAAAGAGTTTTATATTTCATTTTTCTACATTTACCAAAAGTATTTTTATCTCCATTTATCATCTGTGGTTTCTGATGCGTTACTTACTACATCTATTGGATTTACTCTGGATTTCTCCCCACACAGCGCAGCTCACATCCTTTATAATCATACATGCTTCCAGCCTGGCTGCAGCTTTAGCTCCTCACTGCACGTCATGTTCCGCTGTCTTATATAAAACGCAGTGAGATTAGATTGTAAAGTTCTCATATTTCGCAGACATGGCTGCGATATGAAGTCAGATTTATGTCGGGTCAGCAGTCACATCTCCGGCTCAGGGTCAGCCTGGTAAGAACATAAGCTCGGCGACAGACAGACAGACTTACCATATTTGGAGAACCGGAAGTCAGAGCTGTTATGAGTCTCGGGGATCTGACCTCATTCTATGTCATCCTCCACCAACCGACGTCAGTTTTATTTTTCACCTTCAAAATCATTCAAACTTAAGGGGAAACGTCTGTTTATCTCCTACCTTCACCAGTCGTAATATATCGGACACGTCTTTGGGCTCAGCTTTTCGTAATTTATACTCCATTTTCTTCTTTTACTCTTTTTTCCTTTCGTTAGAAGACCTCTGTATGTGAAGTGGAAGATCAGGTGTTTCTTCATTCGCTTCGCAGTGGCTTTTCCCCCACAGTCAGCCTCTGGTCAGGACCCGTTCGTCGACGCAAGCTCATCCAGCTCTCGGTGGCCCCTCACTGGGTGGCTGTCGCTCAACTGCTCTGCCTTTGTTTACGCAAGGTGCTTTATACCCGGCTCGCGCTCGACTCCTATTGGTCAGTTGACCAGGCTCTAAGCTCTCTGACGAATCAGCGACCACCTCTCTGGATTCAGGGTTCTGTTCGTCCAATCAGCATAAAAAAGGGCCGAGCATTGGATTTTTGTTTTTGATTCTTTAACATACAAACTTTAAGCATGATTTATTCTACGATTAAAACATTAAAAATAAGTTTAAAGCGTATCTACATTGGATTATTCAAATTTATTTACTACAAAAATGAATACATAGCTGGAAAACTATGTTTTAGTGTCTCCAAATGTTATTAAATTGTAATTAAATGGCGTTCTGGAGTGACAGGAGCTGTTGCTGGCCACGGAGGTAAGAAGAGGAATTTTCCATCCCTCCCATGAGGGTAACCATGAGGGCTGGACTGTAACTATACACCCAGGTCACACAGAAGGGTTTTGATAATTCATGAATACAATAGATGGTTAGAAGTTAATGTGTAACCAGATGTTGGTGTTTTCTGTAACTCTTCTGATTGTATTTTTCACTGGTTGTTACTCTAAATCTTTTTGAATCACTTTGGAATCAGCTGAAACTCTTTAAGGTCACAACAACAACCAGTGGATCAAATCAAAACGAGCTGATTAAGACAGATCTGAACTGGATCCCTTCTGAAGGCCTTTTTTGATATTTTCACCCAAATAGGAGAAGATCCCAGAATATTATAACAATAACTAACATGCTAAAAGTATGAAAAGTTTGTTTCATAGTTTTAATACTTACTTTTCAAACCTGCTTAAAGGTTATTATTTTCAAAAGCTCCTTTTAATCCGACAAATGAGACTCATCTGGACGCATATTCTAATTTATTGAATATAACTGATGGTGAAATAAATGCTGCATTTAAAGTACAGAAACCTGTTTAGTTCTCAGTGAGTTTTTTATGTTATTTACGACTATGTTCCTTTAGAAATAGACATTTCCATGAATGTCCCATAATGGGAAATTCAAGTGCTAGAGCTATTATTATATTATTGAGTAATAATGGCTCATTTTTGATTCTGATTCTTGATTCTGCATTAATCAAGAATCAGGAAGTAAACTGAAGGTGTACTAATATAATGTACATAAACAAGATGAGGTCGTTTTGTGATGTTGCTGGAAAAGAGGTGGGTCTTAATAAGTTTATACTTCTACCCATTCCTTTCAACGTTTATTTTTATTGCATTGTTGTAATTTGGCATGTTCAATAAATTAAAGAAAGTAAGAAAGTTAAAGGTAAATGGGACATGCATACTGCTATATAAAACAACAGACTGTGTAGTCAGGGCAAGTTAAAAATAGCATTTTCTCTTTTGATTCAAATGAATGTGTAACAGTTCAAACAGCTGCAGGAATATTAGTTGAAATGGTAAAACTGCAGGTACCAGCAGGGATGTAAACACATTGATTTTGTTGGGAGCAGTGATGGATGGGGAAGGATCTGTCATAAAGTGACTGATATGTGCACTTAGGATGCAGCAGGGTGTCACTGAAGGAGCTCAGCAGCTCAGCAGCAGCTTCATGGATGAGATGAAGACAACGTCCATCAGTAACAGTTATTTAAAATAGTAAAAATATCTGCTTGATTATTGGAATGAAATTACATGAATAAACATATTTTATATTAGCATATTTTTCATGAGTCACTTATTTTCTAAAGTTAATTTTTATAATTAAAATTACTTTTTAATTAAAAAAAATATTCCAAGATGGGTTAATCCAGGCTGGTAGTGCGAATCACTAAATATAATAGTTGTAAAAGCATAAAAATAAAAAATACTGAACGTTACAACAATAATGCAGATAAATAGACGAAGTAAAACGTGGCGTGTCGCGCTACAGTGCCTGGCAGACTGTACTCAGGGCACACAAACCCATCGCTGCGCAGCGGTACGTCATGCGTCAATTTAAGACGAACGTGATGACGTAAAAACCCGGAAGCTTATATTTTTTTGTCGAGTGTTCGGCATCGCGGCGTCCTCCAGAGAAAGTCTGTAATTCCTGTTCCGTTTCGGTTCTGTTCGTCGCTCAGTCCGGACCCAGAAAGCGGTTCCGCTGTGAGCTCAGACTCCATCATGCTCTCACCGAGGTTGGTGCCTATTTAAACCGGGTTTTAACGCTTCCGCTGCGGATTTCTAACTACTTCACAGGGCGGACTGACTCTGGGCTGATTACAGCGTAATAAACTGGATGTAGCGGAGATTATTTATCTAATTTCTGGGTTTAATGACGTCATATTTATGTAAAGAAGAACGGAGGTGTTCATAAAGAGGGCGTGTCTCTGTCTCCTCATTCCGACACCAGAACCGAGAAGTTCAAACAAACCTCAATACAGACAAGTTATTACTTTCAGCCCAAAATAACTTCTTTACTCACATTTTCCATTCACTCCCTGACGGATTGCTGCTTTAGACTTCAGTAAAACAAATTTAACTCCAGTCTACAAGATGTAGTTTTAAATGGTGAAGTAATGATTTGAGAGGGGTGAACTGTGTCTGTCCCTGTCTGTCCCTGTCTGTCCCTGTCTGTCCATGTCTGTCCATGTCTGTCCCTGTCTGTCCATGTCTGTCCATGTCTGTCCCTGTCTGTCCATGTCTGTCCCTGTCTGTCCCTGTCTGTCCAGGTTGCTGTCTCTGCGGGGCGCCGCCTCCCTGACCTGCAGGTCGCTCTGCTCGGCTGCAGCATCCAGACCAGGCCGGGCCCCCGACATGGCCGAGGGTGAGGCTGCGCACGTCCTTCTTAAAGACAACATTTCCTAAAGAATCGGTGAAACTGTTGCTTTGTAAACCAGAAACAGTAAAAGTTATCTGCTGTTTTATGCTTCAGAAATGATTTTAGATTGATTAAATTGTACGTTTTGATCATCAATTTACATTTTTTAAATTGCAAACTATCAAAGTTCCACATAAATAAAACAATTTCAAAACAATTATGAGTGATTATTTCAATAAAACTGCAAAATACATGAAGTAAATAGACAAAAAACTAATAAAAATTTACTATAAATTTGTATACAATGTATGATATAATTAAGTGACTAATAACAAAATAAATGTTTAATTAATTATGTTAAATTATATTTTATGTGAGAAATTTTCACATTTCTGCATTAAAAAAGATTCCATATTTTCTTCATAATTTATTCTCATTAAATTGATTTTAGCGTCTGATTGGTTAAACTTCACACAGACTGCAGACCAATCAGCTGTAGCAGAATAAGCCCCGCCCACTGAACTTAATGTTAAAGCCTGAATATAAATTAATGATTTACAGCAACACAGAAGTGTATTAAATATTATTAATGGTAATAACAATGTAATGAACCATAATAATATAATGAATAACATGCTTTTAACTGATGTATTTTTTCAATTATATATTTAATAAATTAAAGAGTAAATATTGAGTTATTGTATATATATTTCCAGTTTTATTCTGTATTATTTCCATCCCTCCTGAGATGAAGTAAGAACGAGTTTTAGTTGGATTTAGTTTCTGCTCTCCAGATGTTTAATGAGTTTTTATCCTGTTTTCTTTTCTGCAGGAAATCCACTTTTACACGTTTCAAATGGTAAATTTAAATCCTAACTGCCTGAACTTCATACGTTTAATTCAAGTCGCTTTAATTTGACTCTTAATTCCTCCTGCTTGTTTTTTTTTTCTACTTTTCTGAAACTCGTCTGATTTCAGGGCTGCTTTTCAACCACGGCGTCTCTTTTAATTCCTCTGTCTGCAGCATTTTAACCAGTTTTTCTCCTTCCTGTCTGTAGTTTTTAGTTTCTTGTTGTCTGGCTGGTTTAGTGGAGAAACAGTGAAATCTTCTGCAGTCCTTCACTCCTCTTCATCATCGCTCTGGGGAAGATAAATCTGACCGTTTTCTCTTGTTTCAGTGCGAAACAGGCTGAGGGAAATAGTTGGAGCTTCAACAAACTGGAGGTGAATAATTTTAATTATTTAGAGATCCAGTTTTAAGTGGTGACACTGAAATCTGTTTTTAATTATGATTTATTTTTCCTAAAAACACATTAAGGAGTAAAAATGATAAAATAGCAACGTTTATCTGATTTTATGAGAGTCAATCAGATTTTATTTGCTTCCTGGAGAATAAAGTTATTTATTATAACAAATAGCCATTTTGTTGAAGTGATTTTAATTGTTTTATTTTTATTTTTTTTGGCCTAAAGGAGAAGAAAGTGACATTTTGTTTTGGTTGTAGTTTCACTTTGTGCCACTAGATGGCTCCAGATCCCACATTCAGAACCTTTAATATTCAGATTTTCTTGAATAAAATTTCGGATTCTTGTCACTGAACGTCTCGTTTACCATCCAGTGAAAGTTGAGGAGGTCAGAACTGATGGCTAAATGATTTAATAAATAATCCAACAACGTAAGAACTGGACAAGAAAAAATAACAATGATTAGAATCGTTTTTATCATCTGTTGCTTTAGTTAAATTATTTTTATTAAAACAAGTTACTCAAACTTTAATCGCTGTTAATGACCTTGTTTCCTTATCGACTGAAGCTAAAAATTTAGCTTCTTTTCATCCTTTTTCCTGCGTTCCGTTGCCATGGCTACCTTAACAAGTAGCTTACCAAAATAAAAGCATGTAGTTCCAGCAAACGAAGGTCTCAGTTTGTCTTTTCAGTTGGATTTCTTGAAGTAAAGAATGAAATGTTGCGCCTCCGTCTTCCGTTTCTCCGTCGTCGTAGCGACCACCAGCAGGCCATGGCGGAGCGCGTGTCCCTGTCGTCCATGTTGGCCAGGTCGCAGAGCGAGCTTCCCGCCAAGCGGATGAAGGACAGCTTCCTGGAGGTTCACCTTCCTCTGGGGTCGGAGCCGGCGCTCCGGGAGAAGTACCTGACCTACCACAACACCGTCAGGTAGCGCAGCACCAGCCTCCGCTTCCTGCTGCTCCCCCTCTGACCTCTGACCTCTGTGTCTCTGATCAGGTTTGGGAGGATCCTGGAGGACCTGGACAGCCTGGCAGGTAAAAATAAACAACAATAATAATAATAAATATGAAATGTTTTCCTTTAATCAGAGGCGCTGAAACGTTTCCTCCTCCTCCTCCTCAGTCCTCATTTCTTACTCTCACACCTTCAACCCGGTCCTGAAGCGTTCGCCGCTCTCCATCGTCACGGCGCTGGTGGATAAGATCGGTACGAGTCGGCGGTACCGCCCGAGTCTCTGCAGGTTCTGTCGGGTCGGGTTCTGACGTTTGGTTTTCGTGTTGCAGACATGAGGCAGCACGTCATCTACCCCGACTGCGACATCAAGTTCACGGGTCAGGTGACCTGGGTCGGGAGGTCGTCCATCGAGGCCAAGATGCACATGTCACAGGTGAACGCCGACCGACCCGGTTCTGGTCCGGTTCTGGTCTGCTTCTGGTTCTGATCTGGTTCTGGTCTGGTTCTGATCCGGTTCTGTTCTGGTTCTGGTTCTGGTTCTGGTCTGGTTCTGGTTCTGGTTCTGGTTCTGGTTCTGGTCTGGTTCTGATCCAGTTCTGGTTCTGTTCTGGTTCTGATCCGGTTCTGATCCGGTTCTGTTCTGGTTCTGGTCCAGTTCTGATCCGGTTCTCCAGGGTTCTGTTTTAAACTTGTCACTGCTTTCCTGGGCTCTGGTTCTGGATCGCTCAGCGGCGCATCAGAACCACAGCAAACGGAAAAAAATGACAAAATTTCCACCATAAAATCTCAGAAATTGTCTAGAAAAAATGTGAAAAGTCAAAACATTTTCCAGAAAAAAATCAGAATCAGAATTTTTATTTCTAGCAAATTTGCTACTTTTCAGTTGAAAAATTTCAAATTTTTTTCTATAAATTAAATTCTATGAGTTTTTGGTGTAAATTTACTCCTTTTTTAATCTTTGGTGGCTCTAATGCGCCGTGTTAAAATCCTGAAGGAATAAAAATTTGTTTTTATGGTTGTTAGAAAGTGTCAGACGTTGTTTCTCCTCCTGCAGTACCGGGACGGAGCGTACGCCCCGGTTCTGGACGCTACGTTTGTCATGGTGGCCCGCGATCCGGGCAACAAGAGGTACCGACCCAACAGCTGCTCTCCTTCCAATATTCACATTAAGCCTTTAAAAACCGTTAATAATGAAGCTCAGAAGTGTCAAATTCCTGCAACCTTTAGCATAATTAGCATCATTAGTTAGCTTGGCTTTTGCTGTCTTGTCCAATTTGATTCTTATCTCACTTCTCTGCTCCTCCTGAGTTTCTCCCATTGAACTCAATTCATCTGGTACCATTTCAACCAGTGTGGATAATGCAGGTCATCCTGGGGTCACTGTATCCTAATAAAGACTTAAATTTATGCGTCTAAAATTAAATACGTTAATCTAAGGTCTTAAGATTTATTGTTTCAGGTCGATTTATCTTGTCATGTTTTTTAGATCAGAAAACGTTTGAGTCACATGCAGACATTTTCATTACGTTCTGTGACTTCTGCTGAATTTTCAACCCTCAAACTTTCAGGTTTTTACAATGTTTTTGAAAATAATCTCTAAATTTCAGTTTTTTGTTTCTAATTTTTAACTTTTCAAACTAAAAAATTCCAAGTTTTTTTCTTGAAAACTTCTGAAAATAATCCCAGAATGTAATAATTTTTTCCAGCTAATTGTCAACCGTTCAGACTCAGAAAGTCTCAAATTTCCCCTGAAGATTAATCCCAAAATTTCCGAGTTTTTCTCCCAGCAAACAACATTTTCTGTATCTTAAAACAAACATGAATCTTCCCCTAATCCAGCTGATTGGTTTTTCTGTTTCCTGTTTCCAGAGCGGCGTTTGTGAATCCGCTGGTGCCTGAAGGTCCAGAGGAAGAGAAACTCCTGCAGGAAGGAGAAGGTGTGAATCCTTCAGGTGAACTCCTGACCTGCTGGACAAACTCTCACCGCTCTCTTCTTCTTCTGTCCAGCTAATAAATCCCGTCGCGTGGAGCTGAGCACGGCGTCGCTGCTGAAAGTTGCTCCCACAGATGAAGAGCGAAAAATCATCCATGATCTGTTCCTCAACACCCTGGACACAAAGTACGACCAGAAGTTTTTCTCCTGACTTTATTTTGAACATTTTATCTTTATTTTATTTGTTCTTCACGCCGTTTCTGTCCGATTTCAGCACGGTTAGTTTCCGCAGCAGAGTTTTGCCTCCCACCTCCGTCTGGATGGAAGACGCTAAGCTGAAAGGCCTGGAGATCTGCCACCCTCAGGTGAGACTCGACACCTGCGCCACGGTGGGAAAAAAGTCTCCATTTTAAGAGGTTTATTTTAAAAAACACACTTTGGTTTTTTTTCTCCATGTCTATCATGAATTCAGATGAAATTCTTCCTGTCATAGAACATGCAATGTTACCAAAATTATTTTGATTTGCTAAAAGCCAGAAATGTTTGGGAGATTTATTAAAATTATGATATTTAATTTTAATATTTCTCTCATATTTAGAAGCATTTAGAGCAGGGGTGTCCAAATTTTTTACTAAAATCCACAAAATTTTTTTTTTTTTTTACCTACTCAACAATAAATTAAGCTTGAACTATTTTAATTAAACAAATAATCAGAATTTTTTTGTAGATCCAAAACTTCAAATAGTTTTCCTTGTTAAATTAAAGAAACCAGTTTGTTTATTATTTTGGGCTCTATTGAGGAAAACTGAGAAAATATTAAATCTTTTCTCAGCAATAAAAACAAAATCAGTCATTTTTATTTGGAAACGTCGTTTTCAGCCAAGTTTTAAAACCAATTAAAAGCAGGTTTGGCAGCATCAGGCACGTTGGAGAATAAGCCCATGAGTAGACGTGGTCCTGGTTGCCATGGCAACAGTCGGAAACCTGTATTGAATTGTGGTCAGTAGACCCCAAAAAATCAGACCAGGGCCCACAAATGGCCCCCGACCCCCATTTTGAGCACCATTAGACTGAGAGAACAGAGATAATCCTGAGTTAAAGCATGAAAGGTTTAGTCTGGATTAGCTTGTGGTCTTTTAATCTCCAGCTGTCTGTGTTTTGGCTCCGAGCAGCAGAGGAACATCTTCAACAGGATTTTCGGAGGTTTCCTCATGAGGAAGGCCTACGAGTTGGGCTGGGCCAACGCCTGCGCCTTCGGGTGAGAGAGTCGCTAAAAACGGGCCAGAGAAAGAGCGAGTTCAGACTGACGCCGTGCTGTTTGTGCTGCAGAGGATGCCGGCCCAGTCTGGTGGCCGTGGACGATATCCTGTTCCAGAAACCCGTCGAGATCGGATCGTTGCTGATGCTCTCATCGCAGGTCAGACGCACTGAGGAGTTTCTACAGCTGAGGATCCAGATTTTTACCTGTTAAAACGTAACGAGGTTGTCGATTAAATGAGATCCATTAATATGAACAAGAAGTTGGATTTCAAAAGCATGAAAATAAGAACTTCTCATTTTTAGGTCAACGTTGCGAAAACACAAAATATTACAAAGTATTTTATTTTATTTTTTTTAGTTTCTAACACAAATATCTTAGTTCACCTGAAATAAAGTAAAACTTCATCAAGACGTAGGAGCTTGTTTTAAGTGAATAATTCCTTAATATTGTAGAAAAAAATGTTAATTCCACTGGCAGATTATTTCATTTATAGCAAGACATTTTCCCATGTTATAAGTAAAATAATCTGCTAGTGGAACTAGAACGTTTTCAACAATATTAAGGAACTATTGACCTAAAATGACCTCCTACATGTTGATGAAACGTTACATGTAAGTCTTCATATCTATTAGCTCTAGAAACATCCATTATTAGCCATCATGGTCAAGCATAATTGTACGTTTATTGCAAACTTTCCACAAAAATGGAAAATGGGTATGTGTTGCTAACTCCCACCTGCAGGTGGCAGTGTTTGATACTTCTGCTGCATATCTGCCTCATCCTGGCTTGACGTGAAGTTAAAGTTTGTGATTAATATGATTAGCATTATTATTTAAGTTCTTCAAAATTAAAAATGTGTAAAAATTTTTGTGATTATTCTTCTATTTGCAGATTTTGGAATAGATTTGAGGGGGAAATGTTGGAAATATTTCCTAATAGCACCACTTAAACCAGTCAGGAAATCTTTATAAGTGAGTCGTAAATGATGTTTTTGTTCCTGTGTTTCAGGTCTGTTACACTCAGGGGAAGCACATCCAGGTCAGAGTTCACAGCGAGGTGTTTGACCCGCTGACCCGGCAGCACAGCACCACCAACATCTTCCACTACACCTTCGCTTCGGACCGCGACGTTCCCAGCGTCGTTCCCCGGACGTACGGAGGTGAGCCGGTTCTGGTTCTGGTTCTGGTTCTGCCGGCCGCTTTGCCACGGATCTGACTGGAGTTTTTGTTTTCCAGAGTCGATGCTCTACCTGGACGGGAAGAGACACTTTAACCAAACCCTGGAGTCCTGACGGGTCGGAACCGAGCCTCAGCATCGAACCACACGAAGCTTTGATGTCAAACAACGATGACATTAAAATACTTCAGCCAAAGTTTTACAAAATGTTTACGCTTTTTGTTAGTATTTTTTTATAAACCAAAACACTTAGTGGCTGTAGCGTCTGACTATAGAAACACACAACGATCATGAATCATGTTACATTTATTATGCTAAACTGACACCTTTACGCACAGATGGCTTAACTTTGTTTCTGCATGAGGTTTAATGCAAAGAATAAATTTATATTTAGCTCAATTACAGTCATTTCTGTCTTTAATTTCATTTTAACAAACACTGTTTCCTGCGTGGGCTGCACAGTGGCGCAGTTGGTAGAGCTGTTGCCTTGCAGCAAGAAGGTTCTGGGTTCGATTCCCGGCCCGGGGTCTTTCTGCACGGAGTTTGCATGTTCTCCGGCTTCCTCCCACAGTCCAAAAACATGACTGTCAGGTT
>CAEGAE010067336.1:0-175481 GCA_903067095.1 Girardinus metallicus | reverse complement strand
ATTATATAGATTAAATCCACACAGACCGATGTTTTAAACCTTTTATTTCTGTTATTGATGATGATTTCATTCCCACAATTGCTAAAAGCATTTCAATCTGTAGAGACTCACACAGAGAGAGAAACAGCAGTTAGACAATTTTAATGGACCGAGAATTTGGCGCTCGGACACCGGCAGAAGACGTGCGTGCTGAGAATCGCTGCGAGCTTGAATGATCGGCTCAGCGAAGCTCAGGTAGGTCTTCCCCCCGGGCCCGGTCACTGGTGGTGGAGCGGGGCTTGGAGAAAGGAGTCTTGCAGGGACCTGGAAGCTTCTGGGAAGTTGATGGTGGAGAAGGGGAGGAGGTGGGTTGAAGCACGTCTGAAGCGGGTGGATCGGTGGTTGCTTTGCCTTTTAACAGAGCTCTTGCAGGTTGATTGGGTCGAGGTGGTGCGACCTGGTTGGCTGAGGCGAAGGCGTGGTGATAAGTGGTGCTGGTTGAGGTGAAGAGTCTTACAGGTTGAATTTACGCCTAGGCTTCATTTCAATCTGTAGAGACTCACACAGAGAGAGAAACAGCAGTTAGACAATTTTAATGGACCGAGAATTTGGCGCTCGGACACCAGCAGAAGACGTGCGTGCTGAGAATCGCTGCGAGCTTGAATGATCGGCTCAGCGAAGCTCAGGTAGGTCTTCCCCCCAAAAGATGGTGCCGGGCCGAGCCCACGCCTTGACCTGCAGGCTGATCAAATCTTGTTAGGCGCAACGGCAGCCGGCCTGCAAGTTCATATCGAACTTTGTTAGGCGGGCGGTGATGGCTGCGGCCTGCTGGCTGATCAAATCTTGTTAGGCGCAACGGCAGCCGGCCTGCAAGTTCATATCGAACTTTTTTAGGCGGGCGGTGATGGCTGCGGCCTGCTGGCTGATCAAATCTTGTTAGGCGCAACGGCGGCCGGCCTGCAAGTTCATATCGAACTTTGTTAGACGGGCGGTGATGGCCGCGGCCTGCTGGCTGGTCGAACCTAATTGGGCACAACGGCAGCTGGGTCTGCAAGCTGTTCGAAGCTTTGTTAGGCGGGGCGATGACGGCCATGGCCTTGGAGGCTGATCGAACCTTGTTAGGCGCAACAACGGCTGGGCCTGCAAGCTTATATCGAAGCTTTGTTAGGCAGGGCAATGACGGCCATGGCCTGGAAGCTGTTCGAGCCTTGATAGTCATAATGGAGACTACATGCGGGCTGTTTCGAGCCTGAGAGCGGTGGCGCTGGCGTGGCTTGCAAGTTGATCCGGGCCTTGATGTGCGGCAGAGACGATTAAGGCCTGCAGGCTGTTCCAGCCTTGTTAGGCTTGGCCAACTCCCTTGATGAAGAATAGATATTTAGTATGTCATAATGCTCCACCACCAGATTTGTTATGAAGGCTTACCCTGTGACTGAAGGCAGAGAGAATGAAGGAGAGGTCTGAAAGAATACCAGAGGAGGATACCTCTGACGATCGGCAACTGGGTTATGACTGAACCTTGAGGACAATGGGAAGCTGCCTGTGGGCCAAAGATGAGGCCTGGAAATGGCCAAGGGGAACTCACAAATCTTGGATTTCTAAAATTTAAAGACATGGCTGATCTGGAGATTTCATGAGTGAGGGGCGTAGGTAATGAGGGCCAAGCTGGTTGACTTGGGTAAAAATTTGGGAAAGGTAATTTATTTATATGGCGAGTTTCCAGCAGCAAGGAAGTGCATTTAAAAGGAGATAGAACTGAATCTTAAAAACCTAAGCATGTAAAATATATATATATACACACAACAATAACTAAGTATAGATCCCCCCCAAAAATCTGTACTTGATAATAGGAGCTAGAGAATGACGCAGTTGAATTGCAGATTAAGGGATTAGAAGGTGGCAATAAAAGATCGAATAGTGGAGGACACGACCTCATCGTGAGGATGTGAAGATTTCAGAGTTGCGCCTAATTCAGTTAAGGCGTACTGTGCAGGGGTACAACGCTATTGAGGAATAGCGTTGATTAGATGGTGACTTTTAAACGAGGTTTAAAGGATTTCTGGTACGACTGTTATATTTTGAGAAACTTTCCCAGGTTTGTCATGCACAAGGCTAAATGCTGATTTTGTTTCATTCTGGGAAGGCAAAGCCGGTCAGAACCGGAAGACCAAGGTGGAGCAGAAGTTTGATGCAACCATCTTTAATGGGTTGAGGAGTTAGACCGATCAGAGGTCTCTGAACGAACAGTGTTTAAGGTCTGTTCTCTAAGCTGAGATGGCCGATGGAAAAGCTTTGGAACGGGGTGGTGCGCCATATCTCCCTGATTTTAATTAAGGGGTTTGCTGCAGTCATCAATGCTGTTGGCGATAAATGCGAGGATGGGTTTCTATAGATGAGGGTGTGCGGCACGGCACGAAAAGATGGCTGCAATTGAGAGAGTAGCTATGGTTATCAATACGTTGATATTTAATCTGCCCAATAACAAAGTGGATAGATCAACATACGTCTTATCGGGGAACAGGGCGTGTACTTCAGTAACGTGCGGTGAGGTTCATAGCTGGAGAGACATACGTAACCGAAATCGGTTTAACCAATGTAGATCCCCTGCAGGTATTGATTTTGCTGGGGGCAGAAAAGAATATTCTTCTACATGATATAGTAGCGGCACTGCTACCGTAGTATAATTCCGTTAACTCAATCGAGCTTTGACATGTGGATGTTATTCATTTTGTGCTGTGCTCCGCAGCAAAGAGGGCTCAAATTTTAGTTAAAAATATATTCGGGCTTCAATTAATATAGGTTGATCAGAGGGATACTTTTCTTTAAACATACCAGTATTACATCATTAGAAGTAATCTAATCTGTAGTTTAAAGTATAGTTTCTAAAACTCATGTCTGCAGGGACGGTGTGCACCTCAGCCTTTCTGTGACCCCGTGGTTCTCCACGGAGAGAGGTGCTAAATGGGCCTTTGTAAGGGTAATGAGAACACTCTGGTCTGTAGCCACATTTTGAGTTTCTTCCTGTAGTCAGATTAGCGATTTGGTGACAGTCATAAGGTGAACGGTTTCCACGGTTGTAAATCATCTTCCGGGCTGCTAGAGGCACTCCCCTGATTTAAATATGGTAAGGAGGAAGGAACGCCTTCGAGAAAGAAAAGCTAACCGCTTGAGCTAGGATAGCAGATTGCTCTGGGCTTTCTCCGGAAGCGGGCTGGCTGCCTGTTCTGTAATGAATTCTTTGGCCGTTGATAATTGACTCTATTCCAGATGTTTCTTGGACGGTTTGTCTGTTGTACGATGCATTGGGTGAGTTTTATGTTGACCATTGTTTAATAAATGGTCATGATTGACGAAGTTGAACAGCGATGTGTTGTCCGTTTGCGAGGTTCAACTCCTGCCACGAGTGTTCCTGCTTGGACCCGCGGCTGAGTGACTGGTTTCATGGCTAGCCCGTTGTTACTGCTTTTTCCTCTGTGGATTGTGGAGACACGATATCTGGGATCATGAGTGCCCCCTGCCGAAAGGCAGGAGAACTGCCTGCCTCACCTAGAATCTGTTCTCTGCCGTTTATGATCGCTCCTCATCACACGAATCACATTACTCACGCAGGTGGTGACAAAAACAGAGTACACCATATACATACGCTAAATTTATGAAAATCAGTTTGTACATTAAATGTTTAACCATTTATTAGCGAGTTACAGACAGGAGCAAAATGCTCCCATAGAATGGCAGCCAGTGCGGTTAGCGAGAGACTGCGCAATACAAGGTGGGGCTCGCCCGCTGCTGCACCACCGGCTGCACCCCCGGCAACCGAATGGGAAATTGCGAAATTCAGCGAATTGGAGAAAAATAATCAGAATTTGTTATGCTAAATGAAAAATAGCTACTGTAGTGCGAACCACAAGGTGAAAATAGAAATACAATTTGTTTATCATTATACAATTTTCAAAGATGGCACATTACTGGTGCTTGTAATGACTGCAATTAGCTGCTGCAGCGGTTAAGTGTAAAGTGCGGGATGCGCACGACAGGCCAAGCATTTGTGGGAGAAAGCAGACTCATTTTATGGCCCTCGGTGAGGCGCGTGCTGAAATGCCAGCTCCTATAAATGTCGTGTTTCTACTTAAGGCGTGCGGCTGTGTACTCATTGCGTATATGCCGCCTTTGTTCGAGTTCGAGCTGACGGAGAACGAGGGAAAGATGAACTGAAGATATCACAACGAGTGATGCAGTGAACGGCCTATACAGCGTGACTGTCGTAAAGTACAGATCGCTGAGCAAATGCTATTAGAAAAGCGGGGCCGATGACGTTCAGAACAGCTTAAAGTTCGGCGGTGCGAGCCGCACAAGTTGGCTAAACACGCCTCTGGAAATGAGAGACTGACCGGCAACAGGAGGCCTGATAAACGGGAGCTGGAGGTACTGGTGCCCTAGCCGTGATGTCGTGTAAACGAAATATGAAAGAGTAGGAGAGGGTACGTTTTACCTAGACAGCGCCCCCACGGGCGGAGCGAGGTTGCCGGTTGATGAGGCTGACGAAGCAGCTGCGAGCTGGAACACTCGGAGTGAGCATGGTGGTCTGATGGCGGCGGCGTTTTCCTGGAGGTGAGCTGGGAAAGATGATCCGGGCGGAGGAACGAGTCCACGACGAGATGAGCAGGGGAGGGCCGACGAGCATCAGTGGTGAGAAGAAAGGGTCGGCGGTTCGAGGAGGAGCCGGAGTGTCGCTGATGAAGGCCGAAGGGAGCCATGATGGGGGCAGATAGATCAGTGAGGAGAAGCTGAAAGTCAACGGGAGCACGACGAGCGGCCGAGGGATAATCCCGACATCTGAGCCATGAAGAAATGAAGAACGATCGGAGGATGCTTTTGTGGGCCGGACCAGGCCGAAGGGAACGGGATCGCTGTCGGAGGGGAGGCCGCTGAATGTTACCGAGGTAGGAAAGCGCCCGTGAAGTTGAAGCACGTCTGAAGCGGGTGGATCGGTGGTTGCTTTGGCTTTTAACGGAGCTCTTGCAGGTTGATTGGGTCGAGGTGGTGCGACCTGGTTGGCTGAGGCGAAGGCGTGGTGATAAGTGGTGCTGGTTGAGGTGAAGAGTCTTACAGGTTGAATTTACGCCTAGGCTTCATAACAGAGATTTCTTACTTTCCAACAAACACCATTTGGTTGTGTTCTGGACTTTACAATTACAATTTATTTATTTATTTTTTCTGTACATGAAGAGAAAGAACACACACTCTCACTACACCAGGTAATTCCTCAGTCAGAGTCAGAATTAGCACTACAGCATGCACAAACAAGGAATTTGACAGCGGACAGACGTCTTATTTCCTCTGCCACCACCCACTTTCTAGCTTGAATGAATTAATGAATAAACTTCGTTTTTGTTTAGTTTTTCTTTTACATACAAACAGTGCAAGTTTTGTGTGTGGTTTTAAGGATTACTTGGTGGCTCATTTTGCCTTGCAGCATTGAAGATTTTGACGACATTTCTTGCATGTTCTCAGTGACCTGTTGCAGTCAGCTGGGTTTCCAGAGATTGAAACTTATTACGATTGGGTGTAATAGACTACTCGACTGCAGTTTTTTATAAATAAGATTGAATTAGAACCTGTGTAACTGGCATTTTAAATATTTCTAAATGAATACGGTGAATTGAGCTAAAATGAATGAAATTGATGGACTTCAGACAGAAATTAGCCATACTTCTTCATTTAAGCTACATCATTTATTTGACTTTTGAAATTTTTCATTCATTCTGTTTTTGTTAAATCAAGTAAAAATAAAACCAACACATTTATTGAATTTACATTGATTTGTACAGAAAATCCTTTAAGGCACAAAGTCTTATTGTCAACTTATGTTAAAAGAATTGATAAAGTAAAATTATTAAATGCACATAATGTAATACAGAAGACATATGTTTGCTGAATCAATGACTTAAAGTGAAAGAAAACACTACTTCTGCAATGATAATAGATCAAGGTAACTTCATACTTCATTTAACAAAAATAATTATCTCTTTAAACACCTGTGAGGGAAACACTGACAGACACTTGTTGAATACATAATATAATTTGGCATTCTGTGTTGGCTTCGTGATTTGTAAGTTATCCGTGCTGATTCTGATCGCTTTCATTCTCACAGGGCCTCAATATGACGCTGAATCGGCAAAACATTTCATCCATCAGATGTACATCAAGCTTCACAAAGAGCAGGATAAACCCCTCTACACACACTTCACCTGTGCCACAGACACTGAAAACATCCGGTTTGTCTTCAGATCAGTGGAAGACATGATCTTACAAGAACATTTAGAACATTTTGGAGTTTTATAAACCAGAACCACGTTATGATGCTTCACAGAGAACATCCATGCTGTCTTCAAACCAGTCAAAACCAATTTTCCTTGAACTGCTGCCTTTTTTAAGGCAGCAGTTGTTGGTTATTTGGATGAAAGTGGTTGTTGGTTATTTGGATCATAACATCCTGGGGATGATTACATATTCCGGAAATTTCACTGAATATTTTATTGAGAAAGAATGGCACATGTCCTGTTTACAGCTTTGAGAGGCGGAAATTAAAAATAGCTCTGCAAGCATTAGATTATACTAATGATAATGTTAATGTGTTCAGTAAAATAAATAGTTTTGCTCCCATTATCTTCATTTTAGTTTTAAATTGTGTTAAAGTGTATCTGTTTGTTGACACTTTAGAGTCACATTTCAAGAAATACTTTTTTTTGTTTTAACATAATTCTAGTAAAAGTTTGTTCAGAAACTGTTCTAGCTGCTACATTTGGAAGAAATATAGATTTTGTCTTTTATTTGCATGTGTTATTTTTTTACTGTCCGTTAGAGTGTGAATATGAAAGCAGATACTCACAATGATAAGACTGCATGCAGTTTATCATGGCTTTGTTTTTGTTTTTCTTTATATCTTTGCCAGATTTAATTTAAGTTATTAGTTTGTGTCTGATATGAAATGAGATTGTTTAATAAAACATATAGAATAAATTTGGGGCAATGTTTTTATTTACAAGCTAATAAAAAGAGGGCATGCCTATAAGTAAAATAAAAAGTATATTCCCTTCTCAGTCGTCAACGGAAAAATCTTAACTGACATTACAATTATTTAAATAATTTCTGGCCAGCTTTTGAACATTCCCACTGGTAGGTAATATATTTATTTGTTATGACAACCTCCAAGTCTTTGAAGATGGAAGGCCTCGATCTTATTACTGTTAATTCCCTTTACAGATTCAAGTCAGGACTTTTTTTTTTTGTCTAAAATGGGTTTGATGTTGTTTCAGAAGGAAGGAATGAACTTTTTTGTAGTAAAGGTTCTCATGATACCTCTCTTCTTCAATCTGGATAACTTGTGACTTTGCATTTTTGGAAAACCCTCCCAGGAAAGTACAACAAAGCCGCTTTGACAAAAGAAAAGAACTTGAACAACATGTCTTCGTTGGCATTAAGCACAGTGTGAATCACTCCAGGGTGTGCCCAAATCTTTAAAAAAGTATCTTTCCACCCGTGTTCACTTTTGGCCAAAGACAAGTTATGAAGCTGTCTCACGCAAAGAAGACCATCTGCTTACTATTGTTTATTAAAAAAAAAATTACTAATAATAAAAATGATTTTTTATTGCTATAGTAAAAATAAACATTCTATGTCAAGCTGTTTCTCCGATATTGTTTAGAGAACAACTCCACCTAACAGCACTGGGCAGTTTTATGTGACGTCAAAGCTCTTCATTCAGAGCCTGCCTCCTACACAGCAGGTATGTAAAGTTTACCGGCAGAGGAAGAATGTCGACACGTCGACAATCCGCCTGTCCTGAGACATACAGGTTTACCTGGCAGGCATGAAAAACTCTATGGCAAACACATTTCACCCATTCCAGTCAGCAGTGGCAGTGTATCTGAAAAGCAGCCAGTGAATTTGGACAACAATGGACTGTTGCTATGTGTCTCCTGAGGAAAGAGAAAACCAGAAAATATCCAGAGAAATAGATAGGCAACTAAGAAAAGAGAAAGAAAATAATAAGGAGTTGAAGCTGCTGCTTTTAGGTAAGATTTCCGAAATACCTTTTTCACGCTCCCTCTTTGGTAACTTCATGTGTTGAAGGCGAGTCTCTAGGTCTCTGGGTTTTTATTGGTGGAACTGGTATTCATCTGTTTTAGTTTCTTTTCTTCTTTTCTCAGGATCCATCCTTCCTAGTTTCTTCTGCATAATTGTAGTTAAGACATAAGTTGTAGAAATTGACTATTTTAAGCAAAGAGTAGCTGATGGACACTGCCTTGAGAAAATATTAAAAACCCTCACACTTTTCCACATTTTGTGTCAAATATAAATGTGAGCACATTTTATTGTATTTCATGTTATATCCCAATCAAAAAATTTTGAAAGCTAACAAAATATTGACACACAAATATTATTTTTTTATTTTTTTGACAATTTTTTGACAACCTGGACATGGTTTTGTTTAATGTAATCACTTATTAGTCAACAGAGTCCACATCTGAGTACTTTAATGTCAATATATATCAAGCAATTATGTGAAGACCTTTATTTTACATTAGTAAGAAAAAAAATCCATCATGCAGAACAAGAATTGTAGCAGACACGTCAGGAATATATTTGTAGAAAAAATTAAGACAGGGTTAGCTTTTAAAACAATATCCCAATGTTTCTCAGACCACATTTAATTACATCATTCACAAACAGAAAAGAGTAACATGAAACTGTTGTGTAAACTTGACATTGCTGCTTGCCTAAACTGACAAGCCTGGAAAAGAGAGACAAAATGCCAAGTGATCAACGGTAATTTTGGAGGAGATGTAGAGATCCGCAACACAGATGGCAGGATCTGTTGTCATGGCAATTAATTTGCACTTTGTCAAAAGCCACGTAGGAGACCTGGTGTCAGAAAAATCAAAGCTTATCACCTGGACCTAGAGTGGGGAAAAAATAGTATTTAGTCAGTCACCAATTGTGCAAGTTCTCCCACTTAAAAAGATGAGAGAGGCCTGTAATTGACATGATAGGTAGACATCAACTATGAGAGACAAAATGAGAAAAAAAAATCAGAAAATCACATTGTCTGATTTATGAAGAATTTATTTGAAAATAAGGGTGGAAAATAACTTTTTGGTCAATAGCAAAAGTTTATCTCAATACTTTGTAATATATCCTTTGTTGGCAATGACAGAGGTCAAACGGTTTCTGTAAGTCTTCACAAGGTTGGCTCACACCGTTGCTGGAATGTTGGCCCATTCCTCCAAGCAGATCTCCTCTAAAGCAGTGATGTTCTGGGGCTGGCGGTGGGCAACACGGACTTTCAACTCCCTCCAAAGGTTTTCGATGGGGTTGAGATCTGGAGACTGGCTAGGCCACTCCAGGAATTTGTTATTGTCTTTACTCTGCTTTTCATGCTTTATCTCATTCATTCTAATTAATTAGGAACAGGTGAAAGTGGGAAGAGCACCTTCATCAAGCAGATGAGGATCATCCATGGCAACGGATACAGTGAATCTGAAAGGAAAGGTTTTATCAAGCTGGTGTGTCAGAATATCATCACAGCCATCCAGGCTCTGATTGAGGCCATGGGGACTCTGAAGATCAACTATCTTGATGAACACAATATTGTAAGAACCTGTGTACTTTTTTGTGTGTCGTTAACAAAACAAACAAGAACAAAATCCTGAAATTCTAGTTGAAAAGCATATAATTGCATTAAAATATGTGCATTTTTATCACAGACATATTAACTACCAAGAGCTGTAGTCTCTTGGTATCATTTGCCTTCGTATGGCCAGGTCGTTGCCTTGTCCACAGTTTGGACTGTTCTAAAATGCATATATATGAGAAAGAAAAAATATATACGTTTATAAATAAACATATCAATCAATCCTCTCAGTGGGAACCTAAATGAGGTCAATTTGTGGTCAGTTTTGATCCTGCCAGTGTATTTGGGAGTTCCCATTTGTTTTCTTGTCTTGTTCTTAAAACTATTGCACAGTCAAAAACCGTCTGTAATACTAAGTTACTTTAGTCGAACAAATGTCTTTGAGATGCTAAAGGTACACAAACACTTTTGCACAACTGACGCACAACACAAGGTTTACTTTGTTATTAGCATAGCTGGACAGGACTGATGGTTCGGCATTGATCTGGCTGATTCAAACGTCATAATTCAAAATCATTGTGTGGCAGAACAAAATATCCCCATGCTCATCAATGTTATATGAAATGTAGACAGTTAATTCCCACTGTCAATGCATCCAACTAACTTGATTATTTTTAGCTTCTGTGGTTTTAAAGTCAGGTAAAGTAGCTGATGAAAATCTGATTGACTCATTCGGGTCAACCACTACAAAGATCTATTTGCTTTTATGACAAGCTTACGGTTGCAGGAAATTTTTCTCAGGCCTGCATTGAAATTTTTTACCAAGTATAACTTCACAGAATCTCACCTAGAAGATTCTGAACTAACCCTCTACATAACATGAGGAAATGGGTCTGTTTACTGCCAGAACTGACAGGATTCCTCTAATGATACACCATCAATCTACTAGCCAGCATAAATTTATACATTTAACATTATTTAAGAGTTCTATTTTGGTTGACTCTCTTGTGAATGTTTTGCTTTTGTTATCTTTTGCTTTAGCGCTATGCTGAAAAACTGAAAGAAGTGGAGGAAATTCAGGTGAAAACATTGGAGCCCTGGCAGGTGGACGCCATTAAGCGAGTGTGGAGTGACCACGGAGTACAGCAGTGTTACGAAAGGAGGCGAGAGTTCCAGCTGTCAGACTCTGCCAAATAGTAAACATTTTTTCACTTTTCATGTCAGATTTCAGTGTTACAAAGTTGCTGTCCTATTTTTCAATATCACAAAATAATCTGACCTTCTGTTTCCTATTGTTTGGTTGATTTAAAATTCAAGATAGCTCTATCAACATTTGTAAATAAAACCATGTTATAATATTCTGTGTGGAAAAGCCTGTTACAAACAATGATTTAGCTGGTATCAATAGATATATTTTTTCTTTGTAGTTATCTGAGTGATATGGACAGAATCACAGCCCCAGGTTACGTTCCCACTCTGCAGGACATCTTAAGGGTCAGGGTTCCCACCTCGGGGATCATAGAGTACCTATTTGACATGAAACAAGCCATTTTCAGGTATGATTTTACATTGTTTTGATTAGCTAGAAGCCAAACTGTTAACAGAAAATGTTATCTGTAAACACACTTCCTTTAATATGGGAAAATTGTCTAGTGATTACAATCTTTTTTTTATTTAACTTTTTGAAGGAAATAAATAAAATGAGTGACTAAAAAAAATGTTGCTGTTCATATAGGATGGTGGATGTGGGTGGCCAGCGCTCCCAAAGGAAGAAATGGATCCACTGCTTTGAAAATGTCACCTCCATCATATTCCTGGCAGCCCTCAACGAATACGATCAAGTCCTTTACGAGAGTCAGACAGATGTATGTTTTAATCCTGCAGAGTCCTGAGTACAGATTATTTGTTCTCCAGCTTCAAAACAGTTAAATATTAAGATTAGGCACGACTCTTCCTGTTTGCTCTCTAGAACCGGCTGGCGGAGAGCCTCGCCCTGTTCAAGACAATAGTCTCATCCAAGTGGTTCCAGGAGGCGTCCACCATCCTCTTTTTGAATAAAACAGACTTGCTGGAAGACAAAATCAGAACATCTGATTTGGCAACATACTTCCCAGAATACAAAGGTAAATTATACATATTTCTATTCTGACTGTAAAACCTAACTCTTCAGTTATATGTTACACAAAAGGTGAAACGTTCCCTCAATTTCATCCACCTGTCATGACTTGTTGATTTCGAGTTTGCATCTTTCTGAGCCTCATTTGTGGCTCATTTTTGCAAGCTGTGCATTTTTATTTTGTGACATGCAACAGAATTGCACTGGCAAATTTTGCTCTTTGTCTAGAAAATGTGTTATACACGGAGACATGGGGATTTATACCATGTAAGCAGTGAATGCACCTATGTTTACATTTTCTGAGTTTTCTTCAGTACATTTGTTTTAGATTTGATGGAAATTGATTCAACAAATAGCGCTGTTTAAGTCATGCTCTTTCTCTTTCATAGGGCCTTCCCATGATGCTGAATCTGCAAAAAAGTTTATTGAGAAGATGTACAAAAACCTCCACAAAGATCGTCATAAACCCCTCTACACACACTTCACCTGCGCCACAGACACAGAAAACATCAAGGTTGTCTTCAGATCAGTCAAAGACACAATCTTTATGGATAACATGGAATTTTTAAACCTTTAATAATGAAGCAGAGTTGTTTTTTTATGTGGTGGTAACCACAAGTTCTAGCAACAGTACTGAATATTTGGCTGGTTTTATGGTTTTTATTTTAGTTTGTTTAAAACCAGAAAAATGAGAGAAATTCAGAAACAGCTGAGCCAGAGAGGCAATCTATGCTGTCTTTAAATAATGTTTTATTGTAACATCTGCATATTTAAGGTTGTCCGGTGTCAAATGTACTATGGCAAGAGGTACTATATGTACAGCATTGCCATTTATTTATTATGACCACTTTGATGGAAATTATAGGCACTTTATAATATGACACACTCTTTAATTCACTTGTATCAGATGATGTCTTTCTTGCAAAGTTCTTTGAATGAAGAATGCCACAAATCCTGCTCTGCAGCTTTGTAAGAATGACTTCAAATACCACAAGCAAAAGACACAAATTTATTTTCGTTTTTATTTCACAATGATAATGACACAATGTTTTACCATAAAATAATGTATCTTTTTGTTCCCACTGTCTCCGAATCGTGTTTGTGGCAAAACGTAACGTGTCCTTCGCTGCACAATTTGAATTAAATTGTACATAATTAAAAGCCTTGATTTTTATTTGACTTCACTTTTATTTGCTTTTGTAAAAAAACAGTGTAAACCTACTTCATTTAGAATCATCACCTACACTTTATTCTTTTCTCCACCTTGTCCTTTTGTATTAAAAAAAGCAAAAAAAAAAAAAAAAGCTGCTGATTAAAGTATGAATGTGAAAGCAGATTCGCATGACAAACCCTTTCAGCTGGAACCCGCCTCTTGCAAAGCAGGAATGTAAAATGTACCTGAACTGGATTGTGTATGAGGAAGATTGACAGCAGAAATTCACCAACAATGTGCTGGTCTCAGAGAAAAGATTTCCCTGAGACGTCTGACAACATCAGAACACTTTTATCTCAGTCAGCTGCGGCACACTCTGACAAACAGAAGCTGCTAAGGTTGGAAAACAATGGACGAGTGTTGCTTGTCTCCTGAAGAAGAAGAGGGCCGGAGGATATCCAGAGAAATAGAGAAACAACTTAAACGGGATAAACTAAACCTTAAACGGGAACTGAAGTTGCTGCTTTTAGGTGAGAGCTGAGAAAATTATAGATTCTCTTTCTGATTATGCTTAAGAAGGTTTTTTTTGTCTTCTTGACTGCTATTCTTAAATTGGAAATATATATTTCACATAGCTTTTAAGCAATTTGGAAATCTTAGAGTTTAAACATTAGTCTCAAACAAAAGAATGTGTTTTACATATTAGTAGAAAATATTTTGAATGAAAAAACAAAAGATTTGGTTCTTTAAACCTTGAGTAAAGTAAGAATGCTTGCGTGTTTGGTTTGTGGTTTCTTTTACAATAAAAGTTTTATTAATGCAACACAAATAAGTTTTATGCAAGTTTTATATTTGTTCCCTAGTCTATAGTATCTGGTCAGTTGTTTTGTAGTAGGTGTACAAAAATCCCCTGTGCTTATTATCTTGTGTAGAGTAATGTATTGTATCTTCAGAGAATGCATTTTAAATGCCTCGGATGTTTCAATAAATATTCAGGTTGTCAATAATAATTAGTGTCTAATCATGAATTGGAAAATAATACATCAAACAACAATGTTTAACAATGTTTTATAAAACAGATTTTACTTTTGCAACATAAGGCTTCCTTGCACTTTTGTGTTTGAGTCAGGTTTTTGTTATTTTTTTATACCAGGAAGTCCCACTGAAACCAGAAACCTCAAGACAAGCTACACAAATCAGAACAATATTATCCAACTAAATAATACACTATTAAGACAACTAAAGGACATTTATATTAAAACACATTAAAAGCTTTTTTTCCCCACATTCCTGCTTCTCTGCAAAAAAAAAAACCCTGAGTCAAACACAAGATTACAAGGAAGCCTTATCTTATATTTAAATAGTCAATGAATGCCTTGCAAGATCTGTCGAAAAACATTTCGAACATGTTCATGATTTAATCGTCTCTTTTTTTATGCAGGAACTGGTGAAAGTGGGAAGAGCACCTTTATCAAACAAATGAGGATCATTCATGGCAATGGGTACAATGAAAATGACAGAAAACAATTCACTCGCATTATCTTCCAGAATATCTTCACAGCCATCCAGACGCTGATTGATGCCATGAAGACTCTAAAGATTGGCTATGCTGATGCCCGAATTGCTGTAAGAAGCTCAAAAGCAATTTTTTTATAAGTCCACTCTGACATCTCTTTGATTACAAAGGACTTGTAGCCCTATCCATGGTCTCTTTATTGATTCACCGCCAAATGTAACCCCTCTCAAACTTCTAGTCATAGCAAATCTGTGTTTTGAATGAATGGGACATCTTGTGTGCCCAGTGACTTTTGCTAAGTTTTCTGCCAGTCAAATGCTCTGGAAACTGATTGTTACACATTGCTCCACTTGTAATCCCACCGTTTAATCCATCCGCCAACTCTCTACAAATGAAATCGAATACACATTGGTGATCGAAATGTGTTGCAAACGCTGTCCGAATGTTTTTCACGTCAGGGAGATGCGGAGATACTGAGCCAAGTGGTGGATATGAACAGTTTTACGGGGTGGCAGGTGGAGGCCATTAAGCGAGTGTGGAAGGACAGTGGTGTACAAGAGTGCTATGACCGTAGGAGGGAGTACCAGCTATCAGACTCTGCCAAATAGTAAGATCTATTTTAAAAATTTGAACATGAGTATACATGACAATAGTTTCTGTACACTACAGCTAAATGCATGTCACAGTTTTGCTGCTAATCTTTTAGTTATCTGAGTGACCTGGACAGAATCGCAGCCCCAGGATATATCCCCACTGTACAGGACATTTTGAGGGTCCGAGCAGCAACTACAGGCATCATAGAGTACATGTTTGATATGTCAAAGGTCATCTTCAGGTATGCTGCTGCTTTGTTACATATCTATCACACATTCATTGAAAAAGGTTGATTTTATCTCTTCAATCCTAAGTTCTAGGACTTCATTTTTGCATGCAAATTGAAATTTTGGGGTATTTTTAAAGACAGAAGCAAAAGTCAGATTTTGGTCAGACCTATTGCAAGCAAAGGTTCAGATCAGCATGTCATCTGTCTCTAGGATGGTGGATGTAGGGGGCCAGCGTTCAGAGAGGAAGAAATGGATCCATAGTTTTGAAGACGTCACTTCTGTCATATTCCTGGCGGCTCTAAGTGAATACGATCAAGTCCTTTATGAAAGCCAGAATGAGGTATGTTCTGTTGGCCTCAATGGTACTCTGTTCTCCACCTTCAGAAGGGTCTGAGCTTGGTATTTGTTAAGTTTATTTCAATTTGCTGTTTTAGAATCGATTACGTGAGAGCCTCGCCCTGTTTCAGACAATCTGCATGTCTGATTGGTTTCATAACTCTTCCACCATCCTTTTCCTGAACAAAAAAGATCTCCTGGAAGAGAAAATCATCAGTTCAGATTTGGCAACCTACTTTCCAGAATATACAGGTAAATTTTGTCATGCTGCTACACCTGTTTTTTATTTATTTAATCATTTTCTTCTATGAGAAAATGTGTCCCAATTATTATTTATAGTTCTACAATTTATCACTTTCACAACCACATATTAAGAAAAAAGTACTTGAAGGTAATATGTCCAACAGGAACTCTGTAACTTCTCTATAAATAGAAACATGAACTAAACTGTAAAACTCAGCTTCCCCAAAATTTAACACAAAACCACTGATTATCCATTTCTGGTGGTTTGGGTATATCTGTTGGATCATTATCTTGCTTTGAGCCTCAAGGAGACTCCCTTTTGTTGGCCTTTGGTGAAGGCCACCAGATTTTTAATTTCAAATTGTTCATGGCACCATGCGCAAAAAAGTTTGATGCATGATAAACTATATATTTATAGAAACAGGTAAATTATGAATGGATCTCCTTGATTTACACTAATCTTGTCCACTCTCCCTCCAACAGGACCGAAGGGCGATGCCAATTCAGCACAAAAGTTTATCGAGAAGTTGTACGTCCAATTACACAGCAAGGATTCCAAACCGCTCTATACACACTTCACCTGCGCCACAGACACGGAGAACATCCGGGTTGTCTTCAAAGCTGTCAAAGACACACTCTTTCAAGATAACCTTGAAAAATTCGGCATTGTATGAGAGAAAACCAAGTGATGACTTTTACCTTTTGTAGCACAAAAGTACAATTACAAATACATGTTGCAATGTTTTGATATCAAAGTACTGCCAGACTCAGATTTTTTTAAAAACGAGTATCAAAGGTGATGGTGTTTATTTTCTATGTATTGAATAACATAATTTTATTAAAATACCAATGTGTCGAAGAAGTAAATTATGAAACTAATTCCATTAAAGTTATACAATGGTAATTAGAAATATTCAACCTTGTCACCTCAACACATTATCCTGATGTGGTTAAAGGATGGTCACCACAAGTGGCACAAAAAAAAACTAACTAAGCAATCAAAAATTCTTACTGATAATGTCTCAGAAGATGACTTAAGTTTAAATGAAAAGTTCAACGGTCTTGTTGACTTGCAGTTGTACTTGGTATCGCTGCAGAGTTCAATAATAATCCAAGCTGAATTTTGTCAACCAAAGTAATCTCATTTCTCTTAATGTGGCCTGGTATTTTCTGGAATCTAAGAGATAAAAAGTTAACAAACAGAAAAAAAAAAAAAACACACAGCTCCACATTAACAACAACCCACCTCCACGCTTGACTGTGCAGTTATTATTCTTCTAGTCTTAATCCTGCCCTTTCTCAAACCATGGGTCCAAAGGCCCAAACGTTTGCAATGTGACAAATTCCAGTTTGGTTTTTGTCCATTTACAAAACTTTTGTCTCATCCAAATTCCTCTGACATGTTCTGGGTGACCTTTGATGAAAGGAGTGTCTGTTGGAGTCGGGCCACGAAATCCTCTTGTACTCTTTGCATGACTTGCAGTTGCCACAGAGCATTTATACCTAACCTTATCATAAGATTACTATGCGTATTGAGGTCTCTTATTTTGGAATGACCAAGTAAATTTCTGTTAGTATATGGATAAGACATTACAGAAAATAATCCATGAAAAATACATTAAAATAGATTACTTTGGCAAAAGGGTACATTTGGTATAATGTTTTTCTTCCTAAGAGATTATAAAACTTTTTTGTGCTGCAGGACTGAACACAACACATTTGGGCATATTAAGTCACCTATGTTTACAAAATGCAATTCAATAAGAACTGATCATTCTTCTCAGAGACGTTTTATACAACTTCTTCAACGACGATGTTATCAGACAGGTTTGACTAAGTTTAACTCAGTATGATACAGCATTTCCTGCTGAACAGCTTTAAAAAGAGGAAGTAAAAGTATCTCCAGTAGAAGCACCTTGTCTATTTTTTTTCTGTAATCAACAGTGATGATGGGAGTTTTATTTTAAAAATCCTTTTATATGTGTTTGTCACAACTATCTTTATAAAATACAAATAATAAAGCTTCATGTTGTGTATGCGTGTGTTGTAAGACCTGAATTAAAGTGCATCTGTGTCTGGTTGTTTTCCATTGTATGTATATAAAAATACAATTTATTTTAATTTACATTTTTTAAAGGACTTGTGATGAAATACAGCATGTGTAAGACAGAATCAATTCTGGTCTGGTTTCAATTATTTTTAAATCTAAGTTTTAGGTTTGAAACACATATTTTATTTTCAGACTGTCATTTATATTACTTTCACAACCAATCAAAGGGGGAAATAAAGCTAAAAATTAGACTAAAATGAATATGAAAGCAGATTGTCACAACCAAGCATTTGAGTTGGAGCATGCTGCCTGCACAGCAGGAATGTAAAAATGTGCCTGAACTGGTCACCAGCTCACCGGTTAGCTACTTCTGGAATGAGGGTCTGACAAAAAAATAAAAATAAAAATCAAAAGACAGTAATATCACAAATTCCTGACATAAGACATAACTTCGACAATCATAAAGCATTTCTAATTTTCTCCTGAAGAAAAAGAACCCATGAGGATTTCAAGAGAAGAAGAAAAACCAAAATCAAAAGAAAGTAAACAAGAGGTAAAGCTAGTGCTTTTAGGCACACTATTTTACTGATAGCCCTGATATGACTTAATTAAAGGAAATGGTTCCAAGTATCTATTTTAAAAACTGCAATTTAAAACTAGAGCCCACATGAAGTTGGAGTTTGATCTTAAAAAAATGAAATGCTGTTAAAAATTATGATTTATTTACATTGTAAAATGTGACCTCAAATCAGACACAACACTAATGGCCAGGCTAGTGGAAGTTATTTTGACTTTGTGGCTTCACAATTATTTCAAAATTTCCAATGAGTGAATGCTTCGCCTCCTTTTTTCTAGGACAACTTAGCTCTCAGTATCCAGCAGATATTTGTCATTACTGTGTGTTTTTTGACTGTACAAAAACAACAAACTTAAGCAGAATTTCCTCTGCCCTGGCTTAAAGGTAAAAGAGTTGAAAGTGAGCAGAATTACAATTTAACAGCTTTCTATACATATATGCAGTCATTGTTTTTCAGGGAACTTGTTTTCTTAACAGGTTCCCTGATCACAGCCACACACTTCCCTCTACAGTAACCATTTTTTCCCCCCATTTGTTAGGTTGCAGTAGGACTCGCGCTTCTCTGTCAAATTCTCTCTTGACTGCTGAATCTTCCATCACATTCTGACCATGAAGCCAGGAATCACACATTTTCTCCTGGATGAAGAAAGTGTCCTATCTTTTACTTTAAATGAAGTGGAGTCGTGGAAATCTCCATAATCAGGCACCTAAAAATCTCTCAAATACCATGCATGGTTTTTGTACAGCGGCCATCAGTTTGAATCTTTTTCGAGATAAAGCCAGGCTAGCTTTTACGCTGAATCTGCAAAAACGTTTACTAGGAAAATTGTCTTCGAAGTTCAACAAAGATTGTCACGAACCCCTCTACACACTCCTGCAATACCATAGACTCAAGCAACTTCGAGTCAAAGGTACTTTCCCCCAAAATCTTCTTAATGGCACAGGAGTAATCACAAACACCAGTAACTCTGAATCCTGTTTCTTTAATGTTTAGACTTTAGACTGTGTGAACTGTACCAAACTGCTTCCATCATCTTGACGCAACATCAGTCAATCTGCTGAACTTTGGAACATGTGCAATTCATCCTGCCTCATGGTAGGAAGGAACAAGAATATCCTGCAGCTTACATTACTTAAGTTTGTACTTTTTGATTAAAAGATTGTGTTTATTTTTCCTCAAAGCGTTTCTTTACTTTTTGCCACTTTACAAATTTGTGTGTGGTATTTTGTAAGTAATCTGTGAGCAGATTTCTTCAGAAAGGTGTCCGTCTTAATGCCTGAAAGTCCACAAGAGCTGTAAAGGTAGTGATTAGCAAAAGGCTTCACACTTCCTGGCATGGTGTCTGCGTGAACTTTGAACTATACAAGTAAGCATGCGAGCTGCAAGGCTTGCCTCCGCGTGTCTGCTTGTTGCTGAGCAATGTAAGTGACTAAAATATTTTCTGTTTTTTTTCATTTATAAAATGCCCAACAATTATAATCTAGCGGTTTTATGATTGTACTTTGTTTTGTTTATGGCTAAATAGTTCAACGTGGTCAAGAGAGACCACATTAGAACAATCAGCATGGGTAGAGGAGTGAGAACTCCAGATGCTTTAGAGTTAACATCTTTTTCTTGCAAATGTCTGCACAAGACATTGCGCCAGTTTGTCTGTTCTCCATTTTCTCTCTTGCCGAGGGCTAACGCTGCTGCACATCTTAGCACAAAAAGTCCAGACTGCAGACGGTGTTGCACACCGCAATAACACCACCGAGCAAACAAACACAGAGATAATATTTAAAGATAATTACAAGCAGACGCACACTTCTTGATATACCCGTTCTGTAGCACCGCCTGAGGAAGTAGCTCTGTTGGCCATAGCAGGTGATGCCCTTATTTGGAAGTGACCCAGATCACGTGATCACAAAATGGTGGAAACTGTGAGCTGTTTATAAGCTGAGCATCTCCATCGAGAGGCTTGGAGCAGGAAAAAGGCAGTGCATCCATGCTCTGAGACACAGTGGGACAGCGATTCCCAAGCCCCAGCAGCGGTGAGTAGACGGCTTTTATTCAGTGGAGATGAAAAGAGGAGAAAAGAGGTGTATGCTTTGTTTTTTTTTTTCTTTTTTTTTTTGTTTTGTTTTCCCCCTCTCCTCTCAGCCAGCAGAGACAGGAAGCAAGAGTGAGGGAGGGGCTGCTGTCATCAGCACCGTGATCCTGTGCTGTGATGTGGAAGTAGATCTGAAGCAGCATCTTCCAAGGAGGATGTCATTTTGTATGATTCAGCAAAATAGACCTGTGTACCAGCTTAGATTTTAATGTAGATCTGTATAAAAGTGTGTATATTTATGTGTGGGTGTGTGTGTGTAGACATCCTGGGGAAGAAGACGCACACGCAGTTTTCATTAAGGCAGTTATGTCGACAGTATAGCTTTCACAAGAGCGTTCAGCGTTTTTCTGTTTCAGCTGCTGATGTAATCGCATTTCCATCGTTGCCCTGAAAGCCTGTTGAAGAGGAACAAGGATGGCTCTTTTTCATGCGAATGAACACACGTCATGTGACTCGCTGAAAATTTGCATCCCTGCCCAGTAGGTGCTCAGGCAAGCGTGTAGTCTTTCGATTTGAATCAGCACTATAGGCAACACAGAGGGCAGTGAACCTGCCCCTGACCCCCAACGTTGCTACTCCTAAACTTACTCAACACACCATCCCCGCCTCCTCCACTCTTAATGCAAGGATTATTCATAGTTCAAAGATGACCTTTTCACCTCAGTTTCATGTGTTTCCGTCATATTTGCCCGTTGCTGCTTCTAAACTTGTTCCATCTGTTTTCTGTTCAGTGTGGAAGAATCTTTCTTTTGATTCCTTCAGTGATGCACAAACTAAGGTTTTGCACCTCTTTAGATTTTTGTGATCTGGCGATCTCAGTGGAGAAGCTGAATAAAATAAAACAGCCTGCTGCTAATCTTGAACAGAAACATTCAGGAATCTTAAGTATTTCTGCACAAATTATGTTGACAACAGCAAAGGCAACATTGTGTCATTTTGACTGCAAAAAGATATTTATTATAACAATTGTACTCACAAGTCACCACAGAAAGATTCAGTGTATCATGTTCAAATGTCTGCAGCTATTACAATGGTTTTAATTTCACCAAAAATATTAAGTTAACAGTATTGGAAACCATGCTGAAACTTGATGTCTTTGACATTTCTGCAACGGCCAACACTCCTGTATTAGTTTAAATAAACAGGAGACGTCTTCAAATATGTCTTTCTCCCTAAGTGCACATGTGAACTTTGACCTGGCTTTTTCTGTTGCTTTTCAGAATAATGCCTTCATCTCTGAGTGACCTTTCAGTCCAGGACTGAGTTTAACTGTTTAGTCAGCATCTCCATAAAGCCTTTTTGTTTTGTAGTTGATATATATTTCATATTAAAACACATTCATCTTTAGGAAACAGAATGATGGCTAGACGCTCCCAGGTATATTTAGACACGTGTTTATCTGCAGTCGCGTTGATTACTGCAACAGTATCTTTACAGGTCTGCCTAAAAATATCAGACAGCTACAGCTGATTCAGATCGCTGTTGCTCGCGTTCTCACTAAAACTTGGAAGATGGAGCACATCACATCAGTTGTAAAGTCACTCCACTGGCTCCCTGTAGCTCAGAGAATAGACTTTAAAATACTGTTGCTAGTTTAAATCACTGAACAGCTCAGCACCACCATACATTAAAGATCTGCTGTTGTTGTACCAACCCTCTCAGGTCTTCTGATTCTGATCTGCTCTGCATCCCCAGAATCAGAACCAAACAAGAAGAAGCAGAATTCAGCTTCTATGCACCACAAATCTGGAATAAACTTCTTGAAAACTGCAAAACAGCTGAAACACTGATTTCCTTTGAATCCAGACTTAAAATACAGCTATTTATAGCTGCCTTTGAAACATTATAAAAGAAGCATTGATAAACATTCTGATGTGTAATGATGTCACCAGAGAAAACATCATGTTTCACTTGTTGATTGTGTTTCTGTGACTTTGTATTTTTGTGTTTTATGATGAAGAGCACTTGTTGCTGAAAGGTGCTATACAAATACAATCTGATTGATTGATTGAAATGAAGATGTTACATTTAAGCATCTAGAAATTTGACCCAAGGATTAACCACACGTTTGTTTCTGTTACTTGTTTTTTTTTTTCCTGTAACATTTCACGAGGCAGCGGCATGTTTGAGGAGTTGGACTAAAACACATTTATGTATGTGAAGCCTAAAAAGTGATAAAAAAAAATCTATTTTCATCTGTAATTTCAATATTACAGTAAAATCTATGTATCTTGTTTGTATCTAAACAAAAAAAAAATTACAGGCCTAAAATCTGATAAAGTTCCATAATAGATAATAGGAACTATTAAAAGTGAGGTGTCAAACTAGTTTACAATACTTAGTCTTTGTTTAGAGTCGATATAATGACTGTCACCTACGTTATGTAAAATTACACGATGCTACTTGTGTCATGTTTTTGTTGGTGACCTATTAAATGGTACAGATGTGAATCACTTTCCTTATCCTTTTAAAAGGTCTTGTCCTTTTAGAAAGTGCACTCTCAAAGCCAGAGTGGTAATTACAGATGCATTTAAGTTGCTCCTGGAAACTAAAGTGAACCTAATTTGAGTATTGCCATTAAGTAGACTATAATAATTAGTGGTACGGCAATCAATTTACCAGTGATGAAATTAGCCAGTTTACCCCTCGGGTTGCTCTAACCAGTGATCATCAGGTTCAATATCTAAATAATTAGATTTTTTACCCAGTTTGCTAAATGCATGCAAATTGAAAACTTATATTTCTTTTTTCAGCAGAATAACACACTTTCCATTAGGTATAACCAGATAGAGATTGGGTTGATTCCAATTTTGGATTCAGTGTTAACACTGTCAGGAATCCTACAGTACATTTATTTTCCCAGTTTGTTCTATTTAATTGGGGAATTGAAACCTACATTTTATTACATGGCTTTATATCTAATTCGGTGCCAGGAAGAAAACTGAAATTGGTAGGTCAGACACAAACCAGTGTTGACCAAATCTCTGACAATAACTAACTTATTTAAGGTTAATTAATTCAAATAATTAGGTAACTGATTGAGAATGCAACTCCACTTTGGATTTAAGGAAAAGTTTTGAAGATGCACCAATCTTTTTAACAGATGGGTTTTTTGAGGCCTTATCTGCTAATGCTGCTTTTCTAGCTCTTGTCAAAATTTCCTGAAAAATATGATTTCATAAGTTTGATGACTGTAGGCTGTTGTATCATGTTTAGCTCTGGTTGAAGAGACGGGAGCCAAAGCTTTAAAACATGCTAACTGTTAATAAAAGCATTTGCAAAGAGCTAGGTCAAAAAAAAAAAAAATAAAAATGGCAAAGTGCAAAGCAAAACATGCAAATAAGTTTATGGATGCAGTTATCAGTAAACAAAAACAAAACAAAAACTCTGGACACTTTAGAGGACTGAACTGATCCAGATCAAATCTACATCCAGTACATTAATTACAAACTATTATAATCCAATATAATTCAAGTATATATAATGTCACTCACCCCTTGGCAAGTCTTTACAGATAGAGGAATTGTAGTCAGCAGATTACACAGTTTGATTTTTATTTTCCATCACATATTTCTGTTCACAGTGTAACGTTTTTTTTAGGTCCCTCTGGGGATGGACCTGACCTCACACGGTAAAATGACTTCAGAGGGCGATGACAGCAGACCAGGTGAGAGTGAACCAAACATTTTACACATAAAAAAAAGAACTTGGTTGTTCAAAAATAAATAACACTCTGCTTTTTTCTTCCTAGTCCCCCCTACATCTTTACCTCTGCAAGGAGGTCCCAGCCAGAGGAAAAAACTTTCTGCCCCTCGGATCAGCTTATCTCTGGACCACAGCGAAGATGACTTGGGGGAGACTCCAGATGATTTGGACATTAACGTGGATGAACTCGACACTCCAGATGAGGGAGATTACCTCGACTACACAGACCATGAAATGGACTGGGAAGGTGGGTTAGATAAAAAACAAGAAAACAAAAAACAACAACAAAAAAAAAAAAAACTGTTGATTCATTTCATTACCCAAAATCATTTTCTACAATATAAGTTAATGTGAAACTTCTTTATGATTTAGCCATGCAGTTTATTTTGTACTTTATCTGCATTTATTTTACTTGAAATGTTCTTTTGAAGTTGATTTATTTATATGGAAAACAAATTATTGTTACCAAGTGTTTTTTGTGTTGTGTTCTAATTGCCTCCTACATTTCTCAGGGTGCTGCTGAGGTGCAAAACGATTTGCTATTGTTACATGGGCCACATAAATCCCACAAACGTGATTCAATGACCAATAGTACTATTTGCTGTTTTCTCAAACCAGATCCCGGTGCAGCCGCTAAAAGTGAGACAAGTGATTCCTACAATACCATTCCAACGTACAGCGCTGAGGAAGAGCGACGTGACGTCAAGCTGTGGAGGACCGTTGTCATCGGGGAGCAGGAACACCGCATCAACATGAAGGTTATTGAGCCTTACATGAAAGTCGTCTCTCATGGAGGTGAGAATGCTTACTAAATCAATTTCTAACATCACAAAACTATCAAGAATGATAAAAAAAAGTCATATTTTACACAGTCAGTACACACATTGTAAACAAAGTGCACCCTCTGTTAGTTCTGGGGTTATATTTTATAAATGATCCAGTCTTGACTGTTTTTTAATTTTGCCTTAGGCGTAGAAATACACACATCGGAGATTCTGCCATTTCATTTATTCAATAAACAAAGATGAATCCAAATGGAAGAAGTGTTGGAAAAAAAATGAAGCACCTTACAAAAAAACCTACAAGTGTACTAAATACAGGAAATTTTCCCACGTCAATTTAAAGTACTTTCTTTTTACTATGACTTGAAGGTACACATATTAAAACAAAGTATACAAGAATCCTTGACTGATTAGTAAAACAGAATAAAAGCAAGTTAATTTTCTACATGATTTGCTCTTGTATCTATTACGTACATCTGTAGCTAATTGCAGACATTTTCCAGTTGGCTGGTATTTTGGATTACAAAATTTAAAGTTTGTATCTTTGGTCCTGTTGTTATGTGCAAACGTTGCTAGGAAACACGCTTTGCTTATTGTTTTCTGCAACATTTAGAAATTCTTCTAAATGTGATCCGACAATCGCACTATGACCAAATCAAGCTGAAATAATTTTTTGTCCTGCAGATGGTGATCCTGCATTTAAACCATGAAAAAATGCAATGTCTACATCCATAAAGCTGTTATGATGAACTGTTTATTGAGGCAGATATGAATCCATTCTAAGGCATACTGCTTGTGAATAATCCGTTTGTCTCATAGTGTATGTTAGTGACCTTGAGTTGAACTTCTGTACCTGTACCTGTCTTAAATCACAGTGGGCTAAAAAAGCAAGTAATGCCTCGGAACGATGTGTCACAAATAAAAGTATTCCTCTCTGTACTGAACAGTGCCGAGACACCGAACCAGCAGCAAGTGAGAGCTCTGTTGAATTCACCAAACCTGGATTAACTTGGTTAAATTTTGATTGCTTTGTTAATTCACTGTAAGTTTATTGTAATTGTTCGTCGTCTTATGGCGAAGGTCCTGTCAGTTTAATTCGTTTTGCCTTCAAGGACCTGTGGTACGGACAAGCAAGAGCTCTTCCTTTTAACGATCTTGAATTCCAAAAAGAGAAAAGATGCTAATCCAACACTTGATGCCAGATAAAAAAAATCTGGTGCCTCCCAGAGACAACCTTGAGGCCGGGTCAGGCGATCGTCCCATCCACCAGGCTTGGGAAGTGGACGATGACCTGAGTTCCCCTCTCTCGTCCGTTACAAATTTTCCATCAGACTTAAATTGGGTATTTAGTGTTAAAACTGTGCGTGAAACATTAAGCTTACATTTTAGAGAAAGAACAACAATGATATTTTGATAGTTAAATATTTAATCCGGTAACATTACTTAGAATGTGTGTTCTCGTCTCCTCTCTATACATCTCTATAAGGCACCGATAAGAATTCATGGTTGTTTTGTTTAAACAAAAAGAACAAACCAGTTATAATTAGTTATAAAATACATGAAAGAGATTAATAAGGAATTATAATTGATCATGCTAGTGACTAGAGCCAATATTATCTTTTAATTATCAGCTGTGGTATAAATATTGCCTTTTCTAAGCATATTTTACATAACATTTAATTCGAAGGAGCCAGACTTTCTTATCTTTTTAAGATACGTCGTTTAATCATGAAAGCTGCTTTTCAAATGGATGAACAAATGTAGCATAGACATATAAGAAACAACTTGGAAAAGATTAAATATTTGATTTATGAGATTCAAGGTGATTCAGAACTCAAAGTGAAAAACATAACAGACCTTGGGCTGGTGTGAAATGTAACTTTGAAAGTTTTGAAAAATCTTGATAACTGCAGAGAAAAATTTAATATTAGGCGCAAGAAATAATTTGCAGCAGATAAAGTGCATCTGAAAGTCATGTCCTAAAGAGATTGGAGGAATAATACATAAAAGACTTCAAACAGGACCTGAGAGAGGCATTATCCGTTGGCTTATCCATCTATGGGAACTTTTTTTGTTGGCAACAAAGTGACTGATAATTTTTAAGTGGCTACACAAACAAAATCCCTACTCCTATATAAAGAGTCAGATACTAGAATGGATTGAAGATTTTAAAAGCAAAGAAAAGAAAGTATGACATTCAAAAGGCCTCTCCAAAGGTGACAAAATCACCTAAAATAAACTGGCTTATTTAAAGCAAAATAAGCAGAGCTGATCAAGATTTTTGCAAAGTACTCAGCTTCTTTACAGAAATATTCACACCAAAACAAAATAGTGAAGTAGAAGGAAAACAACAAAAACAATACTATATATATATAATTAGATTAATTATGAAGTTGTTTCCTTCCAGTTGATTTTATTTCGGTTTATTAGACTGATAATTTCCAGAATGCACATATATTTTCATTTGTAAATTTTTCAAAACGACTCATTTTGCAATTTGTTTATGTTTCTACAAGTAGACATAAATCAACCTACTTATACGTCTGCATTTTTTTATGCAGCATAATCCATTGATAAGACTTAAGCTTGAGAAATATAAAGAAAACTTGTCTTGTGACTCATGAGTTTTTGAGAGCGACCCACCATTATAAATGCAAATGTGACCTTTATCCAAAGCAGATCGAGCTTTCTCCCGCTCCGCTCGTTGCTGGAGACTTAAGTGAAACACAGCTGTTCCATGTAAACAGAGATGTCTGTCACTGGAAAGTCAATATCAGAAGCTCTGTCATCTGAAGAAAAGCCCTTCTGTCTGCGTGTCACCAAATCTGCTGATAAATGGGCTGGTGAATAAAAAGGAAATTACAATAATTGGGGAAGCATAGTGAGAGGAAATGGGACAAAAAGCCAAACAAAAGATTCAAAGACTGGCAGATAAATAGAACAGAAAAGCGGAAAATAAGAGAGCAATCAAGTTTTCACCAACAAAGGCGAACTCTCAAGTTGACTCTTATTGCTTTCCTTTTTGTGTTTTTGCTATTTTTTTTTTTAATCAGGTTACTATGGCGGCGGGGTGAATGCCATCATAGTCTTTGCTGCATGCTTTCTGCCAGACAGTGCCCGAGAAGACTACCATGACATAATGGAGAACCTCTTCCTGTAAGTGTGCAGTGATGACTAACAAAGACATGCCCCTCATTTCACACTGACCTCCTACAATAATTGTTGTTTTCTGTACTATTAACAAAACACTGACGCATCCCTTAAAAGTGCAAACAGTTTATAGATGATAGAGAAATGATCTGAATGACACAGTAACTTTCTAAACTTGCTTTGTTCTCAGATTAAGATTTATTTACCATTACTAAAATAGTTACAGTACTTTATACCAGATCAAATTTCATTATTATTCCCAATTGGTAACACTTTATTTGACGGGGTGTGCATAAGACTGACATGACACCTATCAGGAACATGAATGAGTCTTCATGAATGCTTATGACTGTTGCCATAAAGTGTCATTTGGTAAATAATGACAACTTTAATGCAAAGTTGACTCTTTTAATGGACTTTTAATGCAACTTTTAATGGAATTTTGCTTTAAACAAATTCTAAAATTAGTGAATAATGCATAATTGACCCTTTTAAGTGACTTTTAAGGCAACATTTAGTTCAATATTACATTAAAAGTGTCATTATTTGCCGAGTGACACTTCATGACGACAGTTATAACCATTCATGCAGACTCCTTTATGTTCAATGACAGGTCTTATGTCATGTTTATGTTCATGCACAACCCTTCAAATAAAGTGTTATCCCAAAATTCTATTTCTGATCTAGTATAAATTTGATGTTTAAAGTAGATCAAATTTCATTACTATTCACAAAAATGTAATTTGTGGTCCTCAGGTAAGTGAATGGAAACGCATAAGCCCACAAGATAAAAAAAAAAGATACAGACTCTACTACAACATCAAGAGCTGTTTTCCATCCGAACACACTGGAAGGCTGTTGGCTCTGTTCAATATCTTTGTGGTTTCTCAGTTTGTACCGCAAACACCGAAGACATGTCTGAGGTGGAGGGGAAACTTGAGTTTTTGCAGAAACTTCACACTAAAATCAAATAAACATAGCAAATGGTGTTAATGCTAATAAAAACATTCATCACAACTGAATCTTGCAGAGTAATCTGGTTTTGTCTCAGCCGGATGAACCTCCTTGCTGTGTAAGTCCCCAAACTGCAGCTTCCATCTTCCAGTGTGACCAGAGTTACTATAAGGGTTTATAAGTCATGGTGGGACATTTTCAAATCCCCTATTATCATAATTGTGCAGCATATCTCTCTTGGAAGATGAACAGTGCAAAGCAAAAGCTAAACGCTGTTGTTTCCACACCACACGAGGCTGTGTCAACAGCTTTATTGTTTGCAAAGTAACATCGCTGAATCACAGAGAGAGTGAAAAAAAAGAATCGCTCTGAATGAAGTGACAGGAATAAAGTTTGCTTTCTGAGACTTGCTGGGCTTGTGGCTCCACTGTTGTTCTGGCTGAAATGTGTTTCATGCTTCCATGGTGCAGTTTAGATCCCACAGGCTGTTCTGTGACAGATATTCAGAGCTGGCACGTTTCAAGAGTTTTGGACAGAAATGAGAGAAGGTAAAATGTGGTGTCTGCAGTTTTCCATGCCAGATGGCTTGAAGTCTGATTCCTTGCGAGGAGGAGTCACTGTAGCTTTGTGGAGAACTGTGTGTCGGTGGGAGATGATCTCCGTAGAGTCACACAACCGAGTCGATCGGCAGTGTTGGACCGTGAGGGTGTTAATCAGTACTGAGACCAAAGTCCGAGAAGTTAAAGGAGTTACAGAGAAAACTCGCTGACGACATTTTCAACTTTATTTTCAAAGGGAGCTGCAAAGTTCCCCTGCTGACTGAGAGAACAGAGGAGGTGGACGCAGAAACGAGGACAGAAAGTGATAGCGCTTTGTTATAATTTGAGTGTGGAATTTGATTTCAGAGAAGGAACTTTTACGATTGAGCCTTTGAGATTGATGTTGAAAAGAGAAGATGAAGAAATGGGAAACAGCTCATGAAGCAACACTTGTACCAATTTCTCTTCTCTTCTGACATCAGAGGAGAGAGATTTCAACATCCTGCTGGTTGAGGTTTTGAGATTTACTGTAACACTTGTCTACTATTTCCTCATATATCTGCATTCAGGTTCAAGACAACAGTTGTTTTCTGGCTTTAAAATCTGCCCAAAAGTAATGCACATAAATGACAACATGTCTTTCTGTCAAGAAATAAAAGCAATGAGAAAAAACTACCTACTTGATCACACTGACTAAATAGATTAGCTACAAATTTTAGCAATACACACACACACACACGCACACCCACACACTGCAATTAGTCTTCTGCTTCTTTATGAAGCCATTGGGTATTTAGCATTTCTAATTTAGTGCTAGAGTCCTTGAGTTTGATGTCGAGTTATGATCGCATGCCTCACTTTGATCCTCAAATTTGTTGTGGCCCAAAAATAAGTAAATGAATGTTATGAGAACTTGTCTCACTATCACTATGTAATTGTTTGAATTTACAACAACAAAATATGTGTGTTTCAGCTACGTGATCAGCACCCTGGAGCTGATGGTGGCAGAGGACTATATGATTGTTTATCTGAACGGAGCCACGCCCCACAGAAGAATGCCTGGTCTGGGTTGGCTAAAAAAGTGCTATCAGATGATTGACAGAAGGTGCGTCCTGAAGGATTTTGTCCCTCTGAAATCTGAGGGTCACAATATTAGCATTGCGTCACTGTTTAAACTGTACTGTTTGTTCTACATATTTTGAGGAAATTAAGGTGGAAATGTGCTCAGTTGGACAGTCATGCCTCACATGTAATATACTGATTTTGTATTTAGGCTCAGGAAGAATTTGAAGTCCTTCATTATCGTTCATCCGTCATGGTTCATCAGGACTGTTCTGGCCATCACCAAACCCTTCATCAGGTAAATGTTTGACACACTTGGAGTCGGGCTCAGTGTGTGTTTTATCTCAGCATAAAGCATTTTAACAGCTATTTTTGGAGGACAACTTTTTGTCTATAGAATTATTTACTAAAAAAAAAAAAGCGAGCATTTTTGATATTTCAGTGTGCTCATACATGTTATAAGATGTACATCTTTCAAGAGTTGCATTTTCTTTATTTTAAATAAACAAAAATCTCCAGTGTTATTTCAGAAATGTTTGTTTATTCTGAAAAACAATGGAAAGGCTAGGTGTGATTTATTTATGTTTTATACTTTTCAGGATTTTGTTTTCCCTGGAGTGGAAAACAAAATCATATATACTTTATGTGATTTTTATACTTTTAACACTGATATTAATGTTAAAGGCTTTATGAAATACCAGTTGCATGAGCTATTGTAGATTTAGTTTGCTCTAAAACAAACTCTGTTTCATCAAACCGAAAGCAGTGGTGAACTTCTTTACTTCAAGCCAGTCGATATATGGTCATAACAGCGCGACAGATCCTCGCCTCAAAAATCTGAATTATGCCTTAAGGTGAGACAGAAATAATGTCCAAATTCCTTAGCATTATGAGATTGTGACCAAATAAATTTTCTCATAATTTGTTGTCATAATAACAATGATATGTTATTATGACAACAATGTAAAAGATGGTTTAAACAGGTTAATGTTTAATATAGACATTACTTTTTAGTTATACTTTTGGTGTGAATAATGTAACTTAAATGGCATTACGGGTCTAATGATGTGAAGGCTTTGTGCTATCCGGCACATATTGCATGAAATTATTCATAATATGAAACATACATTTTTAATATGTCATTCCTTATGCACTTCAGTAAATGTGCACATAATTTCTCCTGCTTCAGCGCCAAGTTCAGCAGCAAGATCAAGTATGTGAGCAGTTTGGATGAACTGCGGGAACTAATCCCAATGGACAGCATCCAGATCCCAGAGTGCATCATTAAGTGAGTCCCTCTTAGCCCCTGAGTGTAACACCAGTCTTATCCACTGCAAACCTGATTTGTGCTAATGGCTTCGTATTCATCTTGTTATTTGAACTTCCACCTCTAGACTCGACAAGGAACTGAAGGAAGCGGCGGAAAACTCCAAGTAAGCATTGGCTGTTTTGCATCTCATAACCCTCCTTCGTGGAGGCGGTGGCCCCCAGTCTCGGTTTTCACCCTTGGCTGGAGTGTTCATTTATCAGATTGGAGGCTTCTGCTGGACAAGGACCAGTTTTTATTTGGCTGCGTTTCCAATTGCACCGGAAAGACAGAAAAAAAAGAGTTCGATAAACGCTTTGCTTTTATCTAATTTATTGTTACAGTAAAATAAACGAGCCAGCCTTTATTGCGCGTAGATCTATAACTCTGATAATAACTGTATAACCAAAAGATGCAGACATCACAAACTAATCACTTGCTGCCTAATTGTGTAACGAATCATAAATTGCACAGGCCTTCAAATTCCCTGCATGGAAGCATATTACAACAGTAAATCGTCCTCTAACGACGTCTCCATTTGTTTCTTCTGTCAAGAATAAACAGTTTCCTGCAGGGAACCGAGCTGACGGCAGCGAGCAGACCAGAGTAAGTCTTCAAAGATGTTAAAAGTTCACATACAGAAGACAAATGGCCACACATCTGCTGTCTGTCACATACACATAAACACACCCGTCCTAAATGGTCTGCTTTGTTGCTTGTTTTTTGTTTTCATCTTCACAGCAGACAAGACCAGGCCGGTGCCAGCAGCTCGTAAACCAGAGCGTCCTGAATTGATGGGACGCCTCAAAAGTAACTGCAATGAACGGGTCAAGCTTGGAAAGTGCTTGCGTGCGTGCGTGTGTGTCGGTGTTTTTCTTTCATACACGAGTTCAACTTAAACACAACCTGCTGTAGTTCCTGGTAAAACTCTGATCAATTTTAACTGTAGCATTTGCTGCACTGTACACCTTGCAGCTTAGATAAACCCGTAGTCAAGTGTGCGATGCTTGCAAGCGTCAGCAGAGTAGCATCGATGTTAACTTCGTGGTCAAAATGGAAATGCAATCACACACAACAGACGGCACACCTCAAGAATTCAATTTTAGAGACTGTTTTATTTATGTGCATGAAAAGCAGCAAAGCAATAATACCACGCCTTTTGTGGTTACCCGGTACTTTGGAAATGAGAGGCGACTTTTTGTGTCAGCTGTTTTACACGAAAAGGGACCAGAAGACGCCAGAAAAAAGAAAAACCTTGTGCCATAGTTTATGACCGACTTGCAGTCGAGTCACTTAATCTTGTATCTTGTCCTGAAAGTGCAAGTGGAGTAAACATATATATATCTATATAGATATTTAAACTTTATAGTGTCAATCTAAGAGCAGGGATAAGTTCAATATAAAATCAATCACATTGTACTGTGGACACAAATGTGCGTGTGTATGTGTGTGTGTTTTGGGTGAAACAAATCCTCCCTTCAGCACTTGCTGGATCCTCAGACAAAACCTCCAATGACCTTAACGATGGGATGTCAGTGAAGCACAATGTCTCATCAGTGTGTGTCCATATGCATGTGTGTATTTGTACATCAGTGCATGGTCCCCACATCACAAAACTGATGATCCGAACTCATGTGTCTTAATGATTGTGCAAAAAAAGAAGAAATGCTGTCTATTGATTCAATAAAAGTGATTTATAGCCTGCAGGCCGTTTTGAGCCTTGTCCCGTTTGTGAGTTAAATCTTAAGGGCTCGTTAGATCATTTCAAAAACACTTTTTTTATTTACTTGAGTGATGTATTTCCAAACTCAAATTTTAATGGTAAACAAATAACAATACAAGAAGGAAAACAAGCAAATAGATCAACTTAAGCAACACCACAAACAAATGACAGGTAGAGATGAAGGAAAAAAAACTGGCAAGCATCCATGATTTATCAGAGGTACAGAAAATTATTTGCATACTGATTGTATATGACATGAAATTAAAGAACACTCTGGATCATCTCCATGGTTTTAATGTATAAAGGATGTACTTATAACCAGCTTCTAAACTCATGTAGATCTAATCTCAAACATCCAACACCAGACACACCACAGATTTTATAAAGTCATGATTTTCAAAACAAAAAGGAAAAACATTTGTACAAAATAAAGTGTGTACTTTGTTTTTACATCGACTGTAAATCACTACACAAAACATGATGCTTATTTCCAGTTTTGCAGCTCTACTCAGAGAAAGGCATAAAATGTACATTTAGTTTTTCTCATGCCTAAATGGGGTCCAAGGTTCGATTCCAAACCTTTACTGCATGTCGTCCACCCCTCCTCTGTTTGCCCATTTCCTGTTTGGTCACTGCAACTAAAGGCCACTAGTGCCACAAAATCAGAAAAACAAACAAAAAATAAAAGCTAGATTGGTTAAAATAAGAAGTGGGAGGTCAAGACGCAAAGAAAAGTGGAAAAGTTATTTGCAGCAGAATCTGCGCATTTGACATTTGATAACAGCCTTTATTATCTCTAAAGATGCTCAATACGCAAGCAGTCACCATATGACTGCTTGCGATCCCCTCTAACCTTTGTGCACTGTAGGACATAAATGTAGACTGATGACAGCCACATGCGGCATCACAAAAATGAGGAAACCAGCATAACATGTCCGCTGTAAGCATGGTAAATATGGATTTATTTCTGAAGCACATTTCATTGTGTGAATGGATAGCAGTCATAAAATGCTGCTCATTATAAATAGCTTCTCACGTCTCATTTGTCTGAGCTCATTGAGTGAAGGATAAATAGATCTGTCCCTCAGGGCAGAGCGAGATTAACAGTACAGAGGAGAAAAATAGGAGAGGCAGAAATGTCTAGAAGAAAACAACAGAAGAGTGTTGTCTTATTGTTTCTCATGCCTTATCTGAACGTGTAGCTCTCATCGTCGTACTCTAGGTCGTCCTCGTTGTCATCCCCCAGCTGTCCGTACCGAAACTTTCTGTACACCGTGCCATCCTGACCCATGTAAACAATGTCCTCATCGTCGTCGTCATCGTCGTCGTCATCGTCCCTTTTCCCAGAGTGACGCTTACCGAAGTCGACGAGCTCGGCCTCCTGGAAGCGGCTTCCAGACGTGGAAGAGGCGGAGGAGTGGCCGCTGTATATATTGCCGCCTCCGAATCCTCCACCGGAACCGAGCTTTTTGTACCCGCGGGGCGGGAGGTCCGAGGGGCCGCTTTTGGAACGGGAGTGCCTGACGAGGAAAACGACACCGATCAGCCCCAGGACCAGTAGGATGGAGGCGATGATGAAGATAGTCAGGTTCCCTCTAGACTCCTCTTCCTCTTCATTCCTGAATGCCAAGTTTGTGCTGAGGATGCACTGGCCTGGAAAAAAAAAAAAAAAAGCAACAAATCATCTATAGATGTACTCCTGCCTTGTAAATAGAGCTATGATGATGTGGTTACTGTGGTTCTGGATTTCCAATATTTTTTGAATGTTTGTCGCCTTTAAGCGTCTTAGAACATCAAACCAATTGTAAAATTAGTCAAAAAAATAATACAAGTCAACACAAAATGCAGTGTTGCAATTGTAATACTCTAATTCTTCTATTCTAAATAATACAATGCATACAGAAAAAAATCACATAATACCCCTCGTCCCCAACCACACACAACCCACACAATAGAGAAGGTTTGTCATTGCAATGTGACAAAAAGATTTAAGGACTATAATTATTTTTCCTACTGATTGAAGCAAAGTGCTCTGCATGTAAATTAAAGCAGCATTCTCTAAATTAAGCAAAAGGATAATTAGACACAGATATAGAGACGGATGAGACCTACAGCTAAGCTTCATGTGTCAATCATTCACATCTGTTATGCAGTCATGACTCCCTGTTTTGCACTTTTTCAACAAGCATCGGTTTCCTGACGCTAACCTCGAGTCTTGGTGCAGTTACAACAGTCCTGCTTTGGTGTTTCCGTGTCCTTCCATTCCTCATCAAGGCGGCAACACAGCAGACAACGCCCGCCTGCTTCCAAGATCGCCTGAGCAGAACAGGAAGTGCAGTTGAACGGACCCGGCCCCCGACACTCCTGGCAAGAGTCATCGCAGTCTTCACACAAGGTGTCCGATTCCTGCTGAGAGACAGAGGTGGTTGAAACAAGGTGTAACTTTTTCTTTTCCTTCATTTTTTTAAAGTTTTATTTTATTTTACTTTTACCTCGTATTGTCAAGCTTCCAAAATGTTCTTTAAAGATCTGAGTAACAGCTTCTCTCCATGAGTCAATTAACATGCATCGGTATCTATCAAACAGTCTCAATCTGCAACCTCACAGCAGGAGCAGGGCGTTTTATTTAGAAAATGAGTCACCGCAATAAATTTCACTCTGCTGTTTAAGTCTGCTTCGGGTAGAGCGAGAAGTCTGTATGAATCACATTATATGGTACCTGAGGCCCAAACATTAGCGATTATTTTGGTGAAGTACTAGGGGAATCTATTTTTAATTTAAAAGTTAATTTTAGTGAAATTAAAACCTGGAAAAGTGAGGTTACCTTTACAACAGGGTACTGGCCATTATCGCACATGGACTCACACCTTCCGTCTGACAGCAGGTATCCAGGGTAGCATGAGTCACAGGACTGAGAAGCTTTTCCTGCACAAACACATTCATCTAAAGGGTAAATAAGGTGATCCTCTATATTCTAGGTCTTAAGAAAAATCACAAAATTCCAGCCTTTCAGTGAGTAATTTTGTTGATAGCCTTATCAGTTCAGTAATAGCACTTCTATGTCTTCAGTTTCATACTGCGGGTGTTCAGGATGGTCAAAATATCAGTTAAAACACGTGCAATGCACTGCGAAAGTATTCACAGACGCTGAATGTTTTCCACATTGTGGCACGTTGCAAACACAAACTTCTAGCATAAAATTATTGCCTTGTTTCCAGTATTTTTTTATAAGCTGATATCTGAAAAGTGTGGAATGCATACATACATTTTGCCTGTAATGAGACCAAACTTCGTGGAAACACTTTTTGCTACTATAGCGACAAGTCTTTCTGGTTAATTCCCGACCAGTTTCATACGTCTGTTTACGTAACATTTTGTTCAGTGCAAAGTATTTGAGAATGGTAGTGAAAATATCACACTAACAAAATGTTTTTTTTATTATAGGAAAAGTAAAAGCACATGGGAAGTTGGCCAGAGCTACACACAGGGCAATCACAGAGGTCATGTTACATTGGAAATAAGAATGGCTGGAAATTCGGTCTCTACAAAGACTTTTGCCAGTAGTAGCAACTAAATTTACTTGGGAAAAGAATGCAATTTTTCTTGTTTCACAAATGTACTACCTTATGATGGTTTCATGAAATCCCAGTAGTCTACAGTTTGTGGTTGAGCACTTCTCAAAGGGTGAGATCATTGGTCAAGACACAGTAAATCTTTCCTTTGACTACAGAGTATCCTTTAGGCCAGTCGGATTGTCAGCCCTGTCTTTCTCATAAAGCAAATTAATTTGTGATTGTTTGAAAATGAGCCCCTTGTTCATTTCTTTATGGTGCAGCTTAGATGCACAGTTTGTATAGGAGGAAATCTTATCAGACTAGTAAAGCCAGGAAGAAATTTACTATTGTACACTGAGTTTGTTTCTTCTTGAATCCCTTTTACTCTGTGCTAAGCCCTGAATGTTTGGGTCATACCACAAGCCTTAGCGCTCCAAGGATTCGCTGACAGCTAGCAATTTGCGTGCCAATTATGCAGACTATTTTGCTGATGCTATCGCATTATGATTAGGAACTGAACTGCTCCTAATGTTGCTCACTTTTTGACAGATGCCTTTGTGCAATCATTATGATTCACTTCAACTGTCAGCGGTATAATTGTTTAAGTAATTCGCTGCCTATTTTCTGGATCGTTTGTAATATTCCAAAGTGGTGCAAGCTCAGTTTCACAGGAAAATATGCAAAAACCAAGTTCTTTCATTTATGTAAATCGTTGTATTTTCTCTGTGTCTGTAATCTACGACCCATTTATAGTAAAAAGTTTTTCTGTTTATCTTATAAATTTTCCTGCTGTAAGCTCACACTATCTCAAATCTAGTTTTCTTTAAGTAGTTTGATGTGCACCTCTTCTCAGTACACCCAGACCAATGTTGAAGTAGATATTATCCTCTTGGAAAATTTGGTGAGGGAAGAGCTACACATTTTTTATGGGGATTTTCCAGCCACCTCTCTATCACTGTTAACCTGAGCCTTAAAAGGCTTTCAAAGGATTTATGTAAATATGTGTATATGATTTTTAACAAAACGGAAAGATTTAAAAATTGATGTACAAGATATAATAAATCTCGTATATTCCATTTTAAATCAGGTGAGGAACGGACAGAAACAGGAGGCCTAAATGCCAGTAGGAGTCATTAGTGGATCTAATTAATTAAATGCCCTGAAGCTGTAAGGGAACTGTGACTGGAGGAGGAGTTGAAGAAAAGTAAGCAAAGAGTAAGTAAAACTTTATATTTATTGCATCTTTCAAGAATTTTAGAAACACTAAAAACCCCTTAAAAAAACCAAACCAAGTACACAGAATATTTAATGTAAAGCAATTGTAAAAAGATCAGTTTTAGTAGCTTTTTAAATGCTTGATAGAATCCAGCTGCCTCAAGCAAAAGGGGGAGACATTTCCAGAGTCCTGGGGCGACTGCTGAGAAGATTGTGTCGCCTTTAATTTTCAGTCTCGGAACAACCAGCAGGCCTTGGTCACATTGCCTTAGGAACATGAGCACTGGAAGCCCTTTTAAATGACAACTACGATCTTAAATTGTGCTCAGGAGTTGATGGGGAACCAGTGCAGCTGGACAAGTAGCAGTCTGATATGACAGATAAGGGCTGAAAACGGGGAAACGCTGTAAATGTGACCACACATAAGACAAAGAAAGGAAGAAAGAAAGAAATGTATACTAGGCTTTTAGGGCTGGTATTTTTCTCAGATTCATACAATGATATTAAAAGTCAGAAAACCTAAATACAAGTTAAAAGGTACAACTGCTCAGATTGTAACAAAGGATCTTAGATCTTGTTGTAGATTTTGGGTTTGTTGTGCTTCTAGTTGCAGATTACCTTCGAGGTAACCACAAAAGGAAGAATATGGTCAAGGTTAGATCCTTGCTTAGAAATTTTTACAGAAATACTTTTTCCAGCTTATATTTCAGGACTTCAGTAAATGTCTTTAGAAGACTGGCGAGTCTATCAGTATGTGAATGTAAAAACTAAACTGAAGATAATTTACAGTGACTCTAAGTATATAAAAATTAAAACCTGCTGTCCTCTGTTTTGCATCCTCCTGACTTAGCAAAGCTAGATTATTAGATGAGAACACAATAATTATATGGCCAATTCTTTGAGTTTTTTTTTACGTATGGAGCTGAAAGAATATTTCCACAACAAATCTTTCTTTTGTTTTTTGCATCCTTCCTGCTTCCTGCTGTGGAGCATCTTCAACTCAAAACCTCCAGCTGTGAAGCACATGTGCATCTCTGAAAGTCGGTAGAGATGAACTGTCCACAAATTGCCAAAGAATGTACTGAGTATGATTCTGTCTCCTTTTTGATCACCAGGAGGGATGACCATTTAAAACAGAGGAAGTCAGATGAAGTTTGAGTGCAGACAGGACAACCATCCAAACACAAAGCAGAGGAGCTAGAGTGAGAAACACAAGTGGAGAGACTTTGACCTAATTCTTTTCACCATATCTTTATGCTCTAATGCCAATTTTTGTCCTTTTGTGCTTTCAGATGCTCTTTTTGCATAATCTGGAAACTTTAATAGCCATTTTGCCCATGGTTGAATTATGTTAAAAACGAGGATAAAACGAGGTGCAGATCAGTTTGTTTTATAAAAACTGGAGGTTTTTATAAAACAAACTGTTTTTTTGAGGTTAGAAGTTAAAATTGGCCTGGTCTCCCTAAAAAAGTGGAGGAGGCTAATTTATGCCTCCAATGGTTATAATTGGCTTTAGTCTGACAGCAATTCTTCTGTCAGCTTATGTACAAAGTTCCGTTTTAATGGTTAGGAAAAAATATGTTCTGTTTTCTCTTCTTTACGGAGTTTTTTATCTGTTTGATTCAGTAGGGAGTTCTGAATGCCAATCTCCATTAACACCCGGGCCCAAAAAAGTTATTTTAATTATTACAGAAAAGCCTCTCCTAAAAATCGGTCATGGGGATGTTTAAATGGTGTGTTTCAGGAGAGATTTTTTTTTTCTTTCTACCTTTCTTAAGGACACCACACTTTTCCCAAATTCAAATTGTAGGTGGGTGGGTGGATGGATGAATGAATTAATGGATGGATCGTTTAGACATGATCTATTTTGTACATGAATTCTTGACAGTGGGAACCCTGTGAAAATGAAAATATTCACAGCAGTACTTCAACAAATTAGCATGCACAACTCAGAACATTTGAGGTTCAGCTGTATACGGCATGTTTATATCCATCCTTTACTATAAAAGTAATGAAATCGTTGTTCTAATTAGCAAGAGCGTCCTGATTTCAGAAGTTATAGTCGGTGGCACAAGTGTAAAAGATAATAGAAATGGCCAGATATGTTGTCATTAATGAATGTATAGTTCCACTATATCTATTATTTACTATGACATACTGCAGGGAAATTAAAAAGAGCTGAATACCAATCAAACAGATCAGGTTTTGGTTTACATTAGTGGGTCCTAATAAGACGCCCTTCACATGTGGGACTTCACTAAATTACCAATTTCCCATTTGGAGGCCACTGAAAATGATATTATATAACATAAAGTATTATAAATGTTTTTGTATTATTATTTAACAATTAGACTTTAAAATAGATGCATGTACCTGAGCATGTTCTGCAGCCAGCGTGGCAGGGTTCGCACGTCTTGTGTGCAGGGTCGAGATGGTAACCCAGAGGACACGACGGCAGGCAGCGGCCTTCTTTCCGCAGGTAGACGAGACCTGGAGCGCAGCTCTGGCAGCCGTCCTCGCCGCCCTCAATGCACTCGCTGCAACTCGGGTCGCATTTCTCACAAATCCTTGAGACAGGGTTTCCATAGTGACTGGAGGACAGATGGCGGAAGTTATGATAGATTAGATTCAATTAAATGAAATGAGGTTAGAGCTTTCCCACGAGAAATTCCCTTTCACAGCCTCACATATAGTTAGACTCATCCAGCACAACCAAGATACGACAAGAAAAACAAACAACAGAGGGAATGCAGTCATAATGAAAATCCTTAAGTCATTGATGAGGGGTGTAGCGTCGCCCGCGCGCATCTCTGATGGTATGTAGCCTCTGTATCCTGTTTGCTTTCACTTGGGTATTTAACTGCACATCAATTTTCCGCCACATTAATTTGTCCCTCTCAGTTACTGCGCTGAGCCTCATAAAGGAGCATTTAAATCCCAAACTAAATTAGAATGCATTTTAGGAACCTGTCTGGTGATCTTTTAGCGTCCACAATGACATTTCGCGTCCGGGCTGATCATTTATTAAGAACGACGCTAATGAACGAGCGGTGCAGAATGGCAGTGAGCGGGTTCAGCTACCCGTGCTGGCACGTCTCCACACACTCTTTGGCCTCTCGGAACAGGTGGGCTTTGCAGGTGAGGCACTGGTGGCTCTGCTTTCCGACACAGGATTGACAGGAAGCATGGCACGGCTCGCACTTCGACTCCTCCTCATAGTAGCCCGTTGGGCATTCGTCCACACAGGCGCCATCTGCACCAACACACATACACATTTTGCAAAAGCACTAGACCTCTGAGAATTAACTCAAACCAAACTGGACTCACCGAGCAGGAGGTGTCCCTGATTACAGCTCAAGCAGTGGGTTTTGCTTGGACCCGAACACCTGTAGCAGTATTTGTGGCAGAGATGGCATTCCCCTTCCTCGTCTGCGTACTGGTGAGGCGAACACTTGTCGGCCAATGGGAGACAGCGGTTGTGGCTGTCCAGCCTCTGACCCGTCCTGCAGCTGGTGCAGGAACCCATGTGGGGCCCAAAACATGTGAGGCATGATGCGTCACAGGCTGGGAACATGAAAATAATAATTACTCAATCAAAGGATGTTATCAGTCCATATGGTAACTATGACAGGGTGTGTCAAGCCTTACATATAAAGGGAATTTACAGTCAGAATTAAATATTCGAAAGTTTTCAGCATCCTTTCACCTTACAAATACAAACTTCAATGTTTTTCATTGGGATTTTCCAAAAGGATTTTGTGAGACTATGGTTTTTTAATAATAGGTGTGGAATCAAAACCCAGATGGATGTGTCGAGTGCCAATAACATATGGGCCGACCTCCACCTCTGCTGCACACACAAACCACAACAAAGCAGTGCAGAATTGTGAACTTGAAGTTGTTCAGAAATATATTATATTAAAAATATAATCTGAACACTTTTATTCACTCCTGTTTTACTATGATATGTCTAAGTAAAATCCTATGAAACAAATAGTCTTCTGATGTCAATGTGTGATTTAAACTTAATATAAATACAATGGCGTTAAACCTTCAAAGGTGTGTTGCTGAATATTAATGAACAAACAGTATAATAAAGTAACACTCCAGACAGTTGAGGGATAAAGTTTTGGAGACATTTTAAACAGGTGGAGGTTTTAAAACAATATCTCCAATCTTTTCTTCAAAATTAGAAAGAGCGTGGCACCTTTCCAATACAGACTGGCTGACAACCTAAAGATAGTAGGGACAAGAAGAAACTAGCAACAAACTGTCACCCTAAACACATAAACACAATTACAGTTACATGTAGGTATCTTTTTTTGGGCAATGAAAGGAAAAGTAAAGGACAGATGGCTGGGCTAAATACAGACCAATCCTGAAAGAAAACAAGTTCATTCACATAAAATCTCTGTAAATTAAAATGGAGTTTGTGACCGAATTTGAAAAGGTTTAAAGAATACTTTTTCAAGGCACTGCGTACTTATTTACTCCACAACTCGACTGACAATTTTTACTGGTCGTGGTTTAAAAATACCCTTTGTGTGCAATAGATTCTGTATCATAACAGTTTCACAGCACAGCAGTACTTTTCCCTTTAAATGTCTTCCTACTGGCAGCTCCTTTCAGTAGCAACTAAAGTAGGCATTGCCTACATTTTTTTCCTTTCAGGTATACACCACCCTCAGTGTTTTTTTTTTTTAAAAAAGCAACCAAAAACAAAGCCAGAGCGGTGTGTCTTCCTCCAGGGAACTGTCAGTGGTATCACTATGCAGTTCCAACGTTTGACAGCTGCCTGTTAACCGTCGGAAAAGGGTTGCTATTTTAGTCTGAGCCATCGTCGAGAAACACACTCAGGCAAAGTAGAGAATATAATTGAGGATATGCATGAAGGGTGCTCTTCGGGACAGAAAACTCAGTTTCAGAGGTGACAAATGACTTTGGCATACTTTGAGTTGCAGCAAAATGTTAATTAGACGAGGAGATTTTCCTGCAAATTTATCCATTTGAAGTCCTCGCTCCTAAATAGCCTTTTGCACAAATGAATGTCACATTTGTGACTTACCTATGCACTCTCCTGTAACTGCATTCCTGTACGTGTCTGGGGGGCAAGGTGCCAGACAGCCCCCGTTGTGCAGGATGGCCTCCGGGTCGATGCAGGCATCGCAGTCATTGCTGTCGGGGCCGTCACAGAGAGCACAGTCGGCGTGACAACGCAGACACTCCCCTGTTTTGTCGTCCTCAAAGAACCTCTCTGGGCACTCCGGCACACATTGGCCTTCGTGGAGAAAGTGATACTCCTCGCAGCCTGCAAAAAGAGGACGACTTTCCAAATAAATCCGGGAGCAGAAATTACATGTCTGTGAAATGAAGAACAGTGTCTGATTTTTTTAAGAGGGACAGCAGGTAGAAGAAACATCTTGATCTGTCACATTTCTTATATTTGGGCATTAAGATGAAAAAAGGACATTTGTATATTTTGATTTTATTATATAAAAAAGGGTAAAAAAAAAAATGAAACTTATGATGAACAAAATCTGAAACGTTACTTAAAAATGAGTTCCTATAAATTAAAGTCGTGTTTCCACACCTGTGCATCGTCCAAGGGGGTCACAGTCCTGACAGGCGGGTGGGCAGCGACGGCACTCCTTGCCCTGGAGAATGTGTGACGGCGGACACTCCTCCACACACTGCTGATCATGCAGGAGGAGAGGCTCATCGCAGGTCAGGCAGTGAGTGGCATTTTTCTCACACGACGCACAACCAGCTGCACAGCTGAGACACAGCTGGCCTGCAGCATAACCCCTGCAGAGATTTAGACAGATATCAGTGGGCTAATGGTGGAAAAAAAAAAAAAATCACATTGATTTTTATTATGTGTTTTGGAGAAGTACAGTCAGTATATTGAAATTTTATGTAACAGACCCACGTAACAGTGTATCTCTGTGAAATGAAAAGGATGATACATTGTTTTCCAAAATGTTCTAAAAATGCAGCCTCCCTGAGTCAGTACTTTGTAGAACCACCTTTTTCTGCAGGTACAGTTGCAAGTCTTTTGCTGTTTGTCTCTACCAGTTTTGCGGATCTGGAAATGTATATTTTTGCTCATGTTTTTTTTTTTTTTTGTAAAATAACAGAGTGTCTGTGAACAGTAATATTTAAGCTGGATTCAGGTCTGGACTGAATCCATCAATCATCAACATATATATGAGTACATATGTTGATTCAAATCATTCTGCTGTGGTCTTTGCTGTACATTTAGGGTTTCTATCTTGATGAACATGGTCAACCACGACTATGTTCTGGGGCGCCACACCACAAAGATTTGTTATGTCAGAAACTAATCTGACCAAACAAACCTGCAGTCTGAATCTTTACATGTTTTCCAGAGTAACAATGAAACTCTTGGCTGTTTCTATAGTTACTGGTCTCCCCTTTTGTGTCTTGGTTGGTTTGAAGTTCTTCCACACGACATCTTGAGATTTTTAAAGAATTGGATGTTGTTTCATGACACAATTCTGCTTTTAACATCTCTAAAAATTTGCTTCTGTGTTCTTTTGTCTTCATAATTCTTTTTGTTTACTGATGTTCTCTAAAGAAAGCCTCTGATCACTTCACAGAACAGCTGGATCTATAAGTAAATTAGGTGACTGCTGAAAGTAATTTAATGTCCTGATTTTTTTTTTTTTTACTGTATTGGAATAAAGGGGATTGAAAACAAATGTGTTTTAGACTTTTCTTTTTTTGTAAAAAAAAAAAAATGTTGCAAACTGTTTATCATTCTGCTTCCACTTCACAATTTTCCTCGTTTTTGCATTGGTGTGAAATCCTAATAAAAGTCAATGAAGTCTGTAATGATAACGAGACAAAAATGCATTTGAGTACTTCTACAAGACAATTTATATTCTGATTGTGTTTATTCTCCAGCATCAGCAAAATTATATCTTTTCAGCATCATCCTTAACTCAATGAAAATGCCTAGAAAATAACGTGTTGAGGAGAATGAAGCTACACCCATAAATTGTTGTGTTTTGGTTTCATTTATTATACTTCTATTATACTTCTATTGCATATAAAAAGATCAAAGAATCTGTCTTAAGTGCTCCTGGGCTAAACAAGCAAATGGACGTGCACCATTTACTCCCATAGCTCTTCAATAAAGAAGACAACTAATAATTTATCCAGACAAATACGAGCCTGACTGTATGTGGAAATTTGGTAGAATTTGAATATGATAAGAGCTACATGTCTAAACTAGACCTGTCACTGCTAATGGAGCGGTGGGAACTATGTCTATGTCTGAGAATATCACAGTTTAGTGACCAATGAAGATAACATAGGAAAAAAAAATGACAACAAATATGTCTGCACATATGTGAATTAAATATTGATCCTGATGTAAATACACCATATTACTTCCTGCAAACTTACATTTTTACAAACGGATAAACATCAGCTGTCAAGCAGAGCTAAAGCGATAATTGTGAGCACAATTAAATGAGTCAGAAATTAAACAGCAACAGGACATATTCCTGACCTGACACACTCTGTAACACACTGTCCATTCTGCAGGAACAACGGAGCCCGGCGAGAGCTCTGACAGCGGCTACAGCGCTGAGCATCGACGCACAGCGAGCAGCCCTGAGGGCAGGCCTCACACACGCCGCTTAGTTGGCTGGCGAAGAAACCCGCAGAGCACTTCGACACACATGTCTGCTGCATGGTCAGAAATCTCCCTGCAGCAGAAAGAGCTGGATGTGACGTGTTGCAACAGTTAAAATATAAACCTGCAGACGCGGCTCTGAGAGGTGATTGACAGACCTTTTCCACATTTCGTGCACTGGTTTTTTTCTGGTCCAGAGCAGAACTCACAGGATGGGTGACAGTCTTCACATACCCCATAATCTGAAGGGAAAACAAGGCAGGGACCACTGCAGTACACTCTTGATATAGTGACATTTTGTTAGAAAACAAGAGGAAGCCGAGTTCTGATCCACGACCGGCATAGTAACTTAATATGGCTTTAGCAAAATGATAGTCAACCGAAAAGAAACTGCAAAGCACAGACACAATTTAAGCATGAAACAGCAAATTGTCATATTTATATTATAACATCTTAGATTAATTTTAAACAATGACAAACTGAGCTATTATGTGTTAAGGCAAAACCTTCTGTATCTTTATGTTTAAGATACAGTTTTTAATAGGTAAAAGGTTTAATACTCTGTTGAACTTAAGCACAGAGTTCGTATCAGGCACAAGATGACACCTTCCTCTACATTGGTAAAGTACATAAATGCAAAGCGTCAGACAAACTTTATTTTTTTGAGCTTACTACGGTAGTGGAAAGTTCATCATTCACACAAAACCTTGGGCTATAAAATGCATTCATACATACATTTTTATGGAGTAGAATTTAACACAATACACTTTCATCAATTTCAAAAGGAAGTCTCGGATGTGGAAGTTTGAATTTATTGCTGATTTTTGGAAATCCGAGCATGGTCACGCATACACACACACACAACATGTCTTGTGTGAATGAGGTAAAATTTCCCTCACTAGTTTCAGCTTGACCACACTCTTTGAAGTTTCTTGGCATAAATATGATTGGACTTGACCACTATTCTTGGCAGAATTGGTGGAGTTCAGTAAAATTATGTGCATTCCTGCTTCCTAACTTGCATTTAAACACAGTCCCTAAGTGTTAGGGATGAGAATAGGCCCATTCTAGTGTATTTTATCCATTCAGGAACACTCAACTCTCATGCTGTGGACTCTATTGTGATTTAGGAGATAAATATACTGCATTTCGAGTTGTCATTAGTTTCCCATCCATAGCTTCCTGTTATGTGTTGGATAGGCTGGCCTTTTCTTTTTTGTGTTTTCTTTACTTCCTGTTTTCTTCTGCAATTTGTGTTATTTTGTTCTCTCTGTCTTTGTTCTCTGATTGCACTCTCAGCTGCTTCCACAGCTCATTTATCCCATCTGTTTCTTGTACCACTCATCATATCTCTTTGGTGTATTCCACATTGGCTCTTAAGTGACAGCTGGTTCATCTGCTCCCTCCATGTTCCTGGGTTGTATTTGGATTAATTTAGTTTTATGACCTTATCCTTATGTTTATGGATATTTGGACCTTGGACTTTGTTTTCTTTTTGCATTGTTAAGCATCTTTGTGTTTTTTGCTCCACCTCTGCCATCATTTTGGATGAATTTTTGTTCTTCACACCCACTACCTCTTTTGTGGTTCACTGTGTCCAAATGTAAAATGCTGAACTGAGATGAAGTCGGAGAATTCGGAAGTAGTTCTCCAGCTACTTGTATCGCTGGAACCAAATAGCCCCGTATCATGATGCTACCACTACCATGCTTGAAAGATTGCTACCCTCTTTGTAAGTGTGAAACTTTGACTCCTCCAAAGATACCTTTTATTACTGTAGCCAAATGATAAAATATATCACATTTTTTTAAAGAGCATTTTTAATCTGCAACAAGAAATTTGCTAATTTAAAAGAAGTTTTAAAATAACTGACATAAAATAAGAAGACATTCATTGCCATGGTGAGTGTAAGTAAACTTTTTTTTTTATCAGAACTGCATTTTTAACCTTTAAGTTACCTGTTCAGTTTTGTCAGCGTTATTAAAGCTCTTATAATTAAGAGCACCCGCCTTACACTAATTTTCTTGTTGTTTCAAAGTTCGCCATGGAGGGAACAAAATGTGCAGCATATACAGTCAATTATTATAAAGTCTGTATGTTTGACATTTGTTCTGTTCTCCGTACGGTGGTACAGGGTTCAGGGATGGTGGCACACAGACCAATTACCCTCCACTATTTCATTCCTGCCCCTCTGAAAGTGGCCAAATCCCTGCTTCATTAAGAGCAGACAGTCGGATTAGCGGAATATAAGTTATTAGTCTCACCGTTGAGAAAGGTCTTAATGGGACAGACCTCGCGTTCCGGCACGCACTCCCCGTTTGCAAGCGTCCTCCCCTCTTCACACGAGAGACAGCCTTCGTTCTCCGGGCCGCTACACGTGGCGCAGTCTGGGTGACACTCTTCACACTCGTTAAGGTCTTCATTGGCGTAGAAACCATCGGGACACACCGAGACACACTTCCCCTCTGGCAAGAGAGGGTGAGAAGATTGTACTTTGTGAGACAAGAGCTGGATGTAACCCATTCCCAAAAAAAAAAAAAATCCAAATTTGGGATTTTTTGGATGCTTCCAATAAAGAAAAACAACAACAAAAAACTGAATTCATGATTTTACAGAATTGAGAGTGCCATGCAAAAGTATTCAATTTTTACATAATTGCCATATTTTAATCATAAATTTCAATGTGTTTTGTAGGGATTTGGCAATGCAAAATAGAAAGTAATTATGGACAGGAAGAAAAAAACTACACAATTTTCAAAACAAATCATAAAAATTTGGGGATTTGTATTCAATGAAATGTAAAAAAATATTGCAAAGAAGAAACATCCTTCAGAAAAAAACAAGGAAACTAAACAATGATTGGTAGACTTGAACAACTATTATATTGATATCCAATTTAAAAGACACTGAAATTACATTTAACAGTCTAATTCAATTTTCAAGAGCTGCATCTGTTTGAATAAGAGTATTTATTTTTCCTGTTTTGTTAATTATTGTCAAATAGATTTATATGTGTGTTATGTGTGATGAAAGTGACTGCTAATCTCCCAAAGCACAACATCAAGTTTACATAAGAAAATATATAAGAGAGGAAAGACTTATATATTGATAAGTAAATAAAACCAGGGATCTTTTCTGCACAATGGAATTTCAGCATCTCATTAAGAACGGTGATGACCTTCTGTGCTTTAAAATGTATCAGATTCTGACTAGGACTTCTGGTTCAACAGCATGATTTTTTTTAATAAACAGGAAATTGTAAGCCACCCAGTAGTTCAAAAAAAATATATTAATTCCATTTTCACTCTGCAGTCCTTGTGAAATTCTTCCAGCAGCTCTGAGGGCATTTGAAGTGTTAATTAAGTCTCCAAACTTTTTTTTATCCGTGTTCCAGAAATGTCCCACTCTGTTGTCATCATATAACACAGATACCACAGAGGACGAAGCGCTCTTCCTCAATGTTAAATGCTACTTACGAAACATCTCAGTTAGTTGCCTTGCTACGGAAAACACAAAGCTTCAAAATTAAGAATTTATAGAATGCTGATTATTGCTGTTATTTGTGACATGACGAGCCATCAAAATGCAAATAATAAATTAAATACAAACAGGAAAGAGTTCCAAGTTAGTGAAGTAAACGTGAGCTATGAGAACCTCAGCTTAAGGTCATAAAAAAATTGCAACAATGAACTAATTTTGGACACACTGCCAGACACAGAAATGACACTGGAATGATGACAGCCTGTGGGATTAGCAATCAAAATGTTTCGGGATACGTGTCGCAATTATAGAAATGAATTAAAACAGAAAACATAACGAGAAAGTTAAAACAGATAGGAAACAGGATCGACCCAATTTGAAAATGATAAAGAAATAATCAGAGACACGTCTTCATGAAAGGCAACTTTATTTATGTAGCACCTTTCAGCCAGAGACAACACAAAGTGGTTGCTAAATGGTATCTGGGGAAATTGTAGCCAAAAATGTGTAGATACTCAACATAGCAATTTATTACAAAATTAATTTTGTTCAGGGTTAAAATATGCTTATTAATATTAGCCTATAGTCCAGTGTGATTTAATGAAATGGATGATTTATCATTGGTAGGTAACCAGCAAAGTAAAATCAGTGAAATTCAAGATGCCACTTTGAAAAGGAACTCTTTATTTGACATAAATATAGGGTCTCACTTAAGATACATTTTCAGCAGTCTTTCTTTGACATTCATTTTGCCACCATGATGGTAACTGTAACACTGTGGGCGACTCCACAAAGATGGAAATCTCTAAGTAGGGAAAGAGTGTATCTATTTTTGTTAACATTGTTACGCCCTTCCTTGTAGGCTGCTGTGCTTTATCTAAATATTTGTAACTACATCCTCTGTGCACCTTTGAATATGGTATAAATAATCATGCTGGGCCACCATGGCCAAATATTGGATTTTTGTCTGGCGCACCTATTTTTGGTTGCTTTGAGTGAAAGTTGTAGGCCAGTATTTGATGAAAAACCCAATGATGGCCACTGGTTTCAGTCTTCTTGTTGAAGCCACCAGATTTTTTTTTTTAGTTTTTTAATCTCATACTTCATAAAGATTACAATCCCATGGTCACAACTAAGAGGTGGTGCAAGAGAAACAAACCTATAGTCGCCAAGACTCATTCTCATACTTAGGAGTGGGAACGAGATGTTTTTTCGCATACTTTTTCTCATGGCAAGGCCTAGAATTATTCTACATCTTTTCTATTATAAGCCTTACCTAATAATAAAAGGTCCGTCTCACACCAGTAGCACTCGTGTTCATCGCAGCTCATGCAGTTGTCTTCACATGGAGCGCAGGTCATCTCCTCCTCCACGCTGTATGTCTTTGCCGGGCAGTTTTTGTAGCAGCCATCCTGAAAGCTGATATTAAAAGCAACAGTCAATACATGCAGTCATGAGAACATAGAAACCCACTCAGCTCTCACAGCCGAAAATAAGCCTTTTTCGGTCAGGTAAAGAGGCGAAATGAAAGATTACAATCCCATGCTCACAACTAAGAGGTGGTGCAAGAGAAACAAGCCTATAGCCGCCAAGATTCATTCTTGGCGGCAGAGGTGATAACAGAAGTGAGATCACACGCGGCAACAGCGAGGCACACTGCCTTACTTGTAAAAGCCCTCAATGCAGGACAGACAGTGCCTGGGGTTATCTGTAGAAAGCACAGAAAAAACTCAGCCCTCTTTATTATATAGGAACCGTATGAAATGAAACCCTGTGCACTTGGGTCTGCATAGATTGACACGGCAGCTTCATCTTCTGTAGGTTTTCATTTCTAGAAAAAAAAACAAAAAAAAACATGACCATTGCTACTGAACTGTGACTTACACAGGACGCACTTCCTGCAGCCTTCCTCGCAGGGCATGCATTCTTCATAATCTGGATCCTCCACCTCCCCTGAGAGCACAGGCAGCAGAGAAAGTGACAGGAAGGAAAAAAAAAAACAATCAGAGCAGAAGGCTGAGAAAGAACTGAGGGGTGGACACTACGTGATCCAAGGTCACAGATTAGACGTCTAGAGATCTGCCTCATAAATAATGGAGCGACCTTCTCTACCTTCTCCACACTCTAGCTTCACACACCGCCCATCGGACACGTAGAAGGAGGAGTTGCACTGCAAGCAATGGTTTGGGCTGGAGCAGAGCCGACAGTTTTCCGAACAGGGCTGGCAGGTTCTCTTACTTGTGTGGTAAAAGGTCTCAGGACAGGCGTCCAGACAGTGACCTTGATGCAGATAACGTTCCACTCCAAATTTATCTAAAAAAAAAAAAGGAAAAAAAAAAAAAGAAAAAACATTAAAAAATACATTAGTGAATGAAATGTTGATTTAATTAAATTCCTCGGTCATATTTGGTGTCTTATGTGTTTGATCAATCAGAACAGCTACATATTAATTTGGAGTGAACCCTTCCTCTAAAGCACAGGTGTCAAACTCAAGCCCCAGGGGCCAAATATAGCCCGCAGTGGCTTTTTATGTGGCCCTCTAGACTCCAAATTACATCAATAAGTCCTTCCAGTTTTTCACAAATCTGCAAAATTCACACACAATCAACAAATTTCCTAATTTTTTTCTGATTTTACTGCACATTTTCTCAAAATTTGTCAAAAACATTGAATCTGATACAGCGAGTGATAAAGAGTCACATTTAACATTATACATTACCACAAATATTGTCAAAATTCCTTACGAACATTTCTAAATGTTCACCACAACATCTGTAGTTTTGATTGCAAAAAAGAAAACTAAAACAATCACAAATTCCCAGAGGAACAGCTATTTATTGATATTTTTACATTTTAATTGGTTTTATCAATATGTTCTGGCACAACCGGCCCTTCGAGAACATTCTGATTTTTGATATGGCCCAAATGAAAATTAGTTTGACACCCCAGTTTGTCTCTAAGGAGTCTCTAAGGAGACAAACTGGAATCTAACTGTGCCAGCAAAGGCTAAAACAAATACTACACAGAGGCCAGGGATCTTTTTTTTTTTTATTTGCCAGCCATCTGTTCAGCACACATGCCGACACAGAATGTTTTTCTTGTCTTGTCTCATACCTGTGTCACAGCTGGTACAGTTGGCAGGCCCTGCATCCATACATGTGGCACATGTGTGGTCACACAGGTGACACTGTCCACCTGAGCGGTACTTGCTCTTTGCACATTCCACCACGCAGCGCCCCTCTTCCAAAGCTCTGCAGCCAGAGGAGGGCAAAAAAACAAAAAAACAAAAAAACAAAAGACAAATCAACACATATAAATTTTGTCTTTGTTAATGAGCTGAGCTCATTTACATCCCAGCATGCACCATATGGAACATTTACACAGATGTAACTGAGTGCGTTAAGAAAGATGAGGGAGAAAAATACATTAACATAGTAACTGAAATGAAAGGTAACATGAGGTAATCACTTGAAGTTTAAGTAACCTGTTGATATCCAATAATGTTCACTGATTCTGATTATATGAATACCACTAATACATGTTTTCATAACAATTAGCTGTAATTTCAGGCTGCAGTGTTTAAAACTCATGTTTATTTTTCATCTCCTTAACAATCTAGACTAAATTCAGTTCTTGTTTATTTAATCATCTTTGTATGAAAGGAGATTTTTAAAAATAGAGGTCATGAAGTCATCACAATCACTGTGCCAATTATGTCATCACACAGCATTTGTAACGAGTCCACTGCTAGCTTATTTCTATCTGTTTGACTCTGCCTTGTTTTGTTTGATCTAATAAAACTTCATTTTAACACGGCTCCTATTAAAGCTGCTTTAATTTACATATTTACTCCTTTAATCGTCAGGAAGCAAAACAAGGGAAAGTCAGAGAGACAAGCGGCACAATTTGAGCGGTATTTTTAATTGTGGCCACTACAAGGATGATGTTACTCTTTCAAGAAATCCTGATTCTGTTTAAATACATCAACTGAAAATTGCCATCTTTGCCATTGTTATGGCTATGAAGAATGCATTAGGCTGATGTTTCATTCAACTGCTTTTCAGTAGCGTGGTTCACAGAACAGTTCTGTTATAAACATACAGAGACTAGCTCCACCCTCACAGATTCAGTCCTTCCACAAAACACAAGGAGATGACAAAAACTTAAGGCAAGTCTCAACTTGAAGTATCTTGTGAAAGGGACTTTTTTTATTATGTGCAACCACTTCTGGACTCATTCCTTCTTTTACAATAGATCTGGGATACAGTAATAACAAACAACCTATTACAATCTAATACTATCTGCTTTTACAATTAATATATTACTATAATTTCATTTTATATTGTTATGTGCAAAGAAAGGGGAGTGACATACATGATCAAGAAGTGGGTCCCAGTTTGTTACTTGTCTTAACTTTTTGTTTTGTTGACCCTAAAAAAAGCTGTTTAAATATTACCATAAATTGAGCCTATCCTGAATAAAAAGCATCAGTAGGTTCAAAGCTCTTGAAAAAGAAATGAATGCTCTCATTTGAACATATTAATTATGTGCATATGGAAAGTAAGGTGGAATAAAAATCACTTGAATTTTCACTCATCTTTGACTGGTTTATGGACTGTGGGAGGAAGCTGGAGTACCTGGAGAGAATCCACAAATGCACAGGGAGAACATGCTCACCTTGCAAAAACCTTAGAAGTTTTTTCTAGCCTAGTGTCATATTGTGCTACTAGAGCAAAATTTACATTTTTGATATTTTGTTTACAACCGGGATAGCTGGGATAATTATTGTAGAGGGTTGCTGTGTGTTAAAATATCTATTGTATTTCACCCATAAATTAAAAAAAATATATATCTGGATTTTCCTGCCATTAACTATTGAAATCTGATGTATTTAGAAGTATACTTGTGGTTCATTTGAAATTTAGATAAAGTGGGTGGAGAGATTCATTTCCCCTTTGACCCTGAATCTAAAACAGCCAAGTGCAACTCACCGTGAAGGGCCACAGCTGATGCAGTCCTCTCTTCGCGGCCCTGTGCACTTCAGACACGTTGCATCACATGCGCGACACACCCCATCACTGTCCTGATACTCTCCTGACAGACAGCAACAGAAGCATGCTGACTCAGAAATGAATAGATGTCTGAGGCATAGAGGAAGGCTTAATGTCAGATGCAGAACACAGAGGGAGGCACATAGGACCAAATGGCTCCACATTTAAACAAATATTTAAAAGGCGCCACACTTTGCATAATCTCAGTGGTGTTAAATTAACTGGACTTTATAATTATAATTTTTTTTTTTTTTTGGCTTAAAAATATCAGAAAAGCGAGGGGGGAAAAATACAGCAAGGTTTATTTTCCAGGAGCATTGATGCCAACATGTAATAGAGGAGGGAGATGGTTGACTGACCATCTGTGCACTCAGTGTTGACAACACACACTCCCTCCTGGAGGCGGTGACCACTGGAACAGCTGCTGCAGTTCTGCCAACTCGGCCCGGCACAGGTGAGACAGCTGGAGTCGCACCTGAGGAGAACAGCACAGAAATTCAACACAAAATGCAGGGAAATAAGCTTCCCACACTCCATACAGGCGTGCAACAACAACAAACTCGGAGCACCAAAGCAGGCGAGCCAACCACCAGATTAAGGCCATCAGCCAATAAACAAACCACCCACACCTGAACACACACCAGTAAGCTCACCTCCTACATATCCTGTGGCCATCCGCTATCTCTGGGCTTGGCTCTGTGGCGTAGAAGCCAGCGCTGCAGGAGGACACGCACCTCCACTCCTCCATCAAGAAACCTTTTGCACAACGGTTGCACGCCTCAACACCTGCCGCTGATGACACAAGAGGGAAAAATTGCTCTTAAATTCACTAATATGTCAAATATTTTTAAAAATGCTGTTAATTTTGACACAGATTGCGTCTGTAAGCCTTGACCCCATTCTCACCTGCACAGATAGCGCAGGCCTTGTGACAGGGCCTGCATTCATCTTCCTGCGTGTCGTGGTAGAAGCCGTCATCGCAGCTCCGTTGGCACCGGTTCCCCTGCAGACTGGAGAGGGTGGAGAGAGCATGTGGCACCGTGACACACTCAGCCAGTCATGTGACACCACAAAACGTGAGTCATCGCCTTCATATTCGCAGGTTCACTCCTCCAACCCACAGCACGCCACCACACCGAACTGAGTCAGTGAACGCCACATTCCGGAAACTTCTAACTACGCAATATGTTTAGGTTTTTTTTCCAAACAGCTTTATGCTTTCCAGTATCGATTATGCAAAATCCAAAATTATTTTCTCTCATTTGGGTAACACGCGACCGACAGAGTTATAAAGTACTGTAGCCTGGAGCGTTTACACAGTGAGCATCAGTATTCTCATAGGCGGGAGCTGTGTTTACCGAGGAGTTAATTCAAGCATCATCAGAGAATTTGTTTCACCTTGTGCCTGGTTTGCATTCTGTGCAGATGCTGTATGAGGTGCACTTCAAGCAGTTTTCACTGCATTTCTTGCACAGATCTGTGTCTGTGGGGAAAAAAAAAAACAAAAAAAAACAATAGACATCAGAATTAGAAATCAATCCATACTCACACACACCTCTCAACCACAGTTACAGCAGCTGACTGTTTATTAGCATGCTTCATTTCTGCGGAATGAACAACGAAGCTGGAAAAGTTCAGCCAATGACGTCCTTTTGTAAATATTACGAAAGATAAGGAAAACAAAAATAAACTTTTGAAGGACAAGTCAAAAGTCCAACCGTGGTCCAGGTAATAGTTATCTCCACAGGAGGCTGTGCAGGTATTGGTTCCCTCTGTCAGGTGATGACCAGGAACACAAGAGGTGCACTGGTTGCTGCGACTCCCGCTGCAGCTCGCACATGAGGAGTAGCACCTCTTGCAGCGCCGACGGTCACCCCAGAATCCTTGAGGACACTCTGAGACACACAACCTGATGGACAAACATGAAGATAAAAAGACTCACACGAAGAAATACACTACAAAAAAGCAATTCTCGAGGGCATTCAACATCAGCCATGTCGGTTTGTTGATAATCAGTAATGGCTTAACTGTAACACTAGCACTTTTTTTTTTATTTTTGCAATAGATCAGAGCTAAAACGTTTGATTAACATAGAATTGAAGATTGTTTTTGTTAAACATTATTCTTGTTTGTTGCATGCAGTCAGAGATGTCCTGTAATCAGCCTGCTCAAGTCAAAAGCTTTGATGATGAAGCGCAAGTTAGACATCAAGTCTTTTGCAAAACATAATCTTCAAATAGGTTGTTAAAAGTCAAATTCAAGACCGAAGTCTTGAAGGCAAGTACAAATCCTGTCTCAAGATATTAACCACAAGTTCAAGTCAAATTTCAAATGTTTTCAGCACTGAGTCCAAGCTAAGTCTTAAAACTTTTACCTCAAATGACTGAAACTTGCTTTTCAAACAAATCTTCTGCCTAAAGCATCTTTTTTATGTTCTTTATTTATATCAATGTCCATAAGCATAATTTAACACTTTCCCTTTGGTGGATCTCCAGCCATGACAGACTGAAACTGCAGGAGGCTGATATATCATTATGTCCAGGATGCACACATGAGTTGGGGTGTGTTTTGTGTGTGAACAATTCATAGGTCAAAGCTAAGTGGTTTTAAAATAAATAAAAAAAATTAGACTGTTTAGATATCGGACTGTAAATAAGTGAATGAAACGCAAAGGAAAACTTTGAAGGGCTTTAAAACACTTCAAAGGCCCTACTCAAGCCCACTTTAAAATGTGAAAAATAAAAACAGGAGGACATAAGTGTTGATTTAAAACATTGCAGCGTGTATGTAAAAGTGGATTTTGTAAGAAAGTGAGATAATAAAGCAGTATCCTCACTTACCATCTGCATCCACTCACTGTACCCACCATTATGCAATCATGCTAACCTTGAATTGTTCTTGAACTTGAGAAAAAAGTGCAGACATGTGACACACTGCTGTGGGCCAGGCCCGTCACAGCCGTCGTCACTGCATTCTGGGTCACAGGGTCCTAAAATGGTAAATACTCTCAAAATGTAAGCACAAAAAGCCTTTTGGGTTGTTTTATTATGTGTTCTTGTAAAAAAAAGAAAATAATAATAATAATAATAATAACCTCACAACCTGTAAACACATTCTGCAACTATATAACAAAGCTCATAAGGTTGCCGTCTGAAAACCCTGAGTTAGGACGTGACTCACCGTCGTATCCTTCTGTGAGATCACTATCCACGGAGGGCTCTGCTGATCGGACTCGCCGATGGCGCATGTGATACGGCTGCTCTGCAGTGCCATAAATCACCAGAGACCACTTCTTCAGTATCCCTGTGAAACAACAGAGAGAAAGAAAAACAGGTTTGTCCCCCGAGGCTGGCGCCTCCTCTTGATGTTCAGTGTAAATAGGTCTCAGAATGAAGAGATGCTACAAAGAGAAAGAACAAACCTAATTCAGCACTGTCTCGCTTCCGAGAGGGAGTATCCTTGATTTTCAAAGTCCATTCCCCGGCTGTCTGCTCCCCCCAGGAATGAGCTGTCATGAATTCCCAGTTCTGAAACCCCTCAGTGGAGTTGTCAAGAGGCCTAGAGCAAAACATTACACAATCATGAGCATACATCTACTACCATCACTAATTAAGACATGTCTTTAAAGCAACATTGTTTAATTAATAGGATATTTAATTTGTAATTTGTTCCCCTGTTGGATTATTGAAAAAAAAAAAAGTGCTTTTTATGTGATCTCAAAAGTTTTGCTTCTTTATTTTTGACAAATGTAAAACAAATGTGAAGGCTTCTGGAAATCTGAGAACTTGTGCTGACTGGACGCTTTTTACAGATCAATTGATAAGCAGTTTCATATTTGTGGAGTAAGCATAGAATCTGTTCTTTTTTTTTCTCCAAATCAACAAAATCAAGAGTTTCAGGCTATTTTCACAGTCATACCTCACAACTATTTCAATGTTTTGTTTGAGTTCCAGGTTCTGGTTGAGTTACTCCTGTGATTTGCTATTTAGCTTTCTGTCCGTCTCTTGTGATTTACTGCTTCCTGCACAGCTAAATGTATCTCTGTGTTCCTCCATCTCCATTTTCCTCAGTTTTTTGTTCAGCAGCCTCAAGCTTCTGTTTCATCATACAATGTGATCGGACTCACCTGCCCTTGGTTCCAGTAGTCACCCTCCCCTATATTTAAACTACTGGTTGTCAGATCCATATGTTTTCCTCTGTCCACTTAGGCATTTTAGACAGCTCATTGGTTGCCATGGGTCATTAAAGAATTTCTCAAACATTCATGAAAGAATCAAGGCAACACTCCAGGTATTTTAGTGATGAAGGAATAACATTAAAACATGATGTAAAGCTCAGAAAAGTTGTTTTTACATAATACTGCCCCTTTAAGTGTTTGTGTTTCTTATTCATGATGCATTCAGTTCAGTTCAGGTCAGAAAAGGACAAGCTGAAAATAGGAAGCTTGCCAAGAATAAATTTTTCGCGGAACCTTCCCAAAAACCGGTTCCTCTGGAATAACATATGAGCATCACTACTTTGCTTTTCCAGGCATGTTTGCTAAAATCGACTTCTCCCCATGGCTGCCATCTGAAGACTAATGGTATAAGCAGCGAATGCTGAGCTCTAAACAAATTCGTTTCCACCCTCAGAAATTCCCTCCCAACCTTTACTCCATCCACTGCGGATCGGGCTGTGGTGGTGCCACAGTAGTTTGGATGGAGCAGCTCCCTTGTTACCTGTGAGCCAGCAGCTGCGACACGGTGCCTGCAGGTGATGTGAGCGTGATGGAAAGGTCGCCACGGCGGCTGTGAGTGATGGTTACGCGGATGACGACATGCTCTACATAAACAACGTGCCGCGAGGCCGCGCTGGAGCAGCCGGTGGTCTCATACGCAGACGTCAACACTGAGCCAGGATGAATAATTCTGTACGAGACAGACAGGAGGGAAAGAAAAATAAAAAAAAAACATGAAGCGACACAGTAAGCACCAGAGATGAGAGAGGAGGCGGAAAACAAGAAGCGAGTTGGAAGAGTACAGCACAAGAGAAAGTGAAGCTTATTAAAGTGGGTGAGAATCAGCATGTGAACTGAGACAGAAATAGATGAAGTGTGATAGATGAGAAGAAATCAGGGGAAGCCCTGACTCAGAACAAAGAGCTCTCGCAAAGTTGTTGGTGCGTTACCTGCTCAGCTGGATGGCCTCCTCCTCCACACACTCATGCTGTGCTGGGACTTGTTTCCAGCGCTCAGCCTCCTTCACCATGCTCTCAGCATCCAGCAGGCCGAAGCCATACAGGTGACTCACTAACAGACAGACATGCACACACAAATACACAACACATTACCGAGGGGTAGGGAGGGCACAGAGGCTTCTAAAAGATTTCACGTCCCCCCGAGACTCTGTAGGCGTTTATCGCAGTTCTGCTCTCTGTACCTCGTTAGTTTTCAAAACGCTCGCTGCTTTATGGCTCTCCTAAAAAAAGCTAAAAGAACATTCACTGAAACATCACTCTCGGCTAATCTTTTCTCTGAGTGTTGGAAGGATTTCATGCTGAAGACATCATGTGTTTTTATACCAATATCAGCAAAAACTCGGGGGAAAAAAATATATAACAGAGAGATGATGTTACCTTTGTACCCAGCTCCATTATAGTGCCAGTCAGGAGCAACAAGATGATGAGCTTTTGATGTACGGACGATAATGTGCTGCACATCCCTCCAGGTCAGGAGAGGGCTATGAAAGGTCAGATAGATGGAAACAGAATTGTCTCAGTAGTTATTATAGCTATTGATTTAGACCCTTTGGTCCTGGATATGTGGATGTGTTGTGTGTCAAGGAGCTGCTCACTTGGCCTCCAAAGTAAGAGCAATCACCCCAGCAGCCAATGAGGAGGACAGGGACGTTCCAGACAGAGTACTGCTGCATTCCTGCTGTGGTCCGAGGGTTATCTGTCAACAACAACAGCACTAAGTGAAAGATAATAAACTGAAAAGGAACGATGATGATGTGTCATCATCATTCTGGATAATGAGCCTAAAGATCTACAAATGAACTGACATTGTACGACTGCTTTTGTTGTCCACTATTTGGTTATGACACATTTTTGTGTTTCTGTTTGAAAATACTCACAATTTTGTAACATGAAGCAACTGTATAGTTGTTCTTGGTCAATCAGCTTCTCTAATTTCTACCGTATTTTCCGGACTAAAGAGCGCACCTCACTCTAAGCCGCACCCACAAAGTTTTTTTTTTTTTTTAATAAACCGGAAAAGTACATATATAAGCCGCACCGGGCTATAGACCGCTGGTATCTCCGCCGCTCTTGGTTTCCCACAATAAATCTGCTATTAAAGACGCAGCCCTCCGTCTACAAGCCGAACCATGATCGATAGCCTTCAACTTAAAAGCGGCACCATAACAACTTCTTCGTGTTGTTTCCATGATGAAGAGGTATAAATTTGAAAACATTTCTTTGCCGTGTCTGCTGCTAACATGTGCTTGCTCTACATGAAAATCAGCATGTTATTTTTTGATTTCCAATGATTCACTTCCTGCTACAGAGCCCCCTGGTGGTTGAAGAAAAGCCCACAGAAAAGCGGCTCTGGGCTGTGAGCCGCATGGTTCAAAGCTTGGAGAAAAAGTCCGAAAAATACGGTAAATTCACATGATAATTTTTTAAAGATCATGGTTTAAAATTACTTAATCGAATCATTATTAATTTCAACAAACTTCTTTAGATATTGATGCCAAGATCTCAATCTTTTAGCGTTATTAAAATAACTTTAAACATTCCAAAACTTTCAAATTGGTGATCGATTATATAAGTCACACTTTTTTTTTTTTTCATTTTTATTGCATTGGTGTTGTTGATAAAAGTAATTTCTTATTTGCTTGAAAGAAATTTGATCTTCAGAAAGAGATTTTGGGAATATTGCTTTTTACAGCTAATGTGGCAAATAGTTTTCCAACATTAAAAAACAAACAAATAAACAAACATTTTAGTTTAATTTAACTACACTATCAAATGACATTAACTCTTGTGGTCAAAATCTGTGGCTTTCATTTGCTGATATTTAGGGTTTCTGTTGTCAAGGGAATATGTGTTAACAATCTTACTGAAGCTGAATGCTTGTGGAAGTCTTTAACTGAGAGCTGCTAATTCTGATGACGTTAAACAGCACTGTGAGTTCACAGTGAGTAAACGGCTGCTGCAAAGTGGGAGTCTTCCAGAATAAACTTCAGATACATCATGCAAATCTATTTCCACTGAGGATAGAGGCTGGATGTCTGCTGTGAGTTTGCTTTAAACATAACTTAAAGATTATGCAGAATGGTGTCTGCACACTTGGCTTTGTTGGCACCCCATAGACCCGCTCCAGGCAGGAAGCGAGTCCAGGTGTTTGCTTACAGGGACAGCAAAGCTGAGCTCAAACTTTTGAAAAGAAAGAAAAAAAAAACTTTCTCTCACTTTTGATGTTTCTCATTGCATACGTAGCCATTATTTGTTTAAATCGAGGCTTTGAAAGCTACATAAAATACATTTTATGTATGACTGAAGAAAACAAGAGATATTTAAATAAGCAGAAAAATTTTAAATCATGAATAACATTGATGTATATTGCTAATTGACACATTTTTTTGTTTTGTTTAACAACAATCAATGTGACCCAGCTCCAGTGGAATGTGATTCCAATGTGATTTAGTTCATTTTCAGACTGTGTGAAAAAGAATTTTGGACTAGTAAGGTTAAACTAATGTGTTTTAAGCAACTTATATGTATTTTTACTACATACATTACTAAATATATTCATGTGATTTTGCTGATCGGAATCATATGTGTACATGTGCCTACACTGTTGAAAAATTAAATAAATTGTGAAACGAATCATCCAGAGTTGCAGTGAAAGGAAGGTTTCTCCCATTTAAATTGATTTCACACATTTTCTGTATATGCTGGCTATGCAATACTTTTAATCCTTTTAAGATTCTTCATTTGGTTTCCTTATTGTTGATGGAGCAGTTGTTAGTCCTATTACCTCCCATCCAAAACCTCAATTTCCTTTATTTTCCCCCCTCATATAACAGTCAGTATACAGCTAATCAAATTCAGTGACTATCTAAAGGCAGATTTAACAACCTAATTACTGATGATTTCTGAGCTCACCATCCTCTTTGTCTCTTCACCACCATACGCCGCTGCCAGTGTGGAGGAGCATTGTTCCAAGTGTTCTGGCCGGACTCCATGGCGACTGACGCTGCTCACAGAAATGGTGTATATGCTGCTGCTGTAGCCATCACAGGAGCAGTGATCGTCTGCTTTCCCTCCATTCCCTGAGGCCCAAACAAAAATTGAGCCCCTTCCATGCCGGCCCTGTGGCGAATTCGAGAAAGAAGCCAACGCTTGTAAACTATCTATGGTAGAATAAAACGATTTAAAGAGGAATAAACGCTCACGCTCTTTCTCTTACTGTTTCAACGGCAGTCTGTAAAGCGAGACGAGCAAGGGGTCCAGGTCCCTCTAAAGTGGCTCCGTCATCATCTGGCCCCCAGCTGGCTAAGTATATGTCAATGTACTGTGGCCTGAAATTCAGTGATACGGCTTCCACAATATCTGTCACATCGCCTCCCAGCATACGAATGCCTAAACGTAATTTTGAGGCAAAGAAAAAAGAAAGACAGAATGCTTGAATCTACTGCAATTCCTCAAAAAGAACTTCAAAATATTTCTTTGAAGCCTTGACGTGGACTTACCTCCTATGCGTGCGCGGAATGAGACTCCGACTGTGCACAGAGAGTTATTTGCGGATGCAGCCACCGTCCCCGCACACTGAGTCCCATGGCTTCAGAGAAAGGAGGAGCACATCAGAACATGAGGTTAGATGCATATGCATGAAAAGAAGACAGAGTATTTCCGTGACATCAGTGCAGGGACTAAGCAAAACTTTCAATTTCCATATCTATACATGCATGTAATTACACAGAGAAAAAAAAAAACTTGCTTTAATTAGAGGTGGTGTTATGATGGGAACGCTGCAAAGCACAAGCAAACGTGAAAGTTAGAGGCAAGGTGTACTCACAAGTCAGCTGCATTCTTGGAATATTTTGGAGACGGGTCTTGATCTCGTTCGTTTACATCACAGCTGGCAAGTGGGTCCTAAATCAAGTGAATAGTAAGAAGCAGCACATAGCAGCTGCCAGCAGCTATCTGTCTCTGTTTCATCAGACAAATCACAAAGAGCATTATTCACCAGTCCACCACGCAGCTAAGTGGATCAGACATTTAATGTCCATTCCAATACTCTTAACCGGCCTTTCTAAACCTTTGGCCCACGAGCTCCTGACTGGAATATCTGTCTCGGCTCCTTGCTCTTTCACTTAAAGCTCAGCCAAATTGCTTATGATTAATGTCCCCTTCCTGAAAAGAGCCTCCCATCCCAGGGCACTTACATAATTTGGCTTCAGATCTGGATGCTCTTTCTCAATGCCATCATCTAGGACAGACACCACCACACCCTTCCCGGTGTAGCCTCTCCTCCAGGCCGCTGCGATGTTCATACCAGTCTGGCAGCCACTGGCCTCACTACAGCTCTGTCAGGCACACATTAGCATATTCGACTTGGATTATTTTTCTGGTTTTAGTTGGTTTTGTTTCAGAAACAAAGAAAGAGGGGAAAAAGAGTGACATACAGTGTACCACAGGTCGTTCCCCAGAGGCATGTTGTGTTTGAAGGCAGACTGATGAATCGGTGGATGAAGATGCCTTCTCACCAGGCCATGACCACAGAGGCGACTTCTTCTGGAGGTTCTCTTTACTCTCTTTAAGACCACCTGCTGATGGAGCCATTCCACCTGAAAAGCAACACGGGTAATTAGGACAGATGCAGACAATTGTTCTATCTATTTTACAGAGAATATCTCTCCTTTCTGTCTGTCTTCCCTTGCTTAACCCTCCCACAGTCACAGTGGTCGAAAAAAAGACTACTGCAGATGTGTGAATGTTTCTCTCAAAAGAATATTAAATGACATCCTCTCTTGCCTTGTCTACTTGCCTTATTTTCATAAATTTAAACTTATAAACAAGGCAGACAGAAATAAAAGATGTAAACAACAAGGGGCTCATCCCCTTGTTGGGTGGGTGAGTTGAGTCAGCATGACTGTAATAATTTTTGTGACATCATGACCACGCTGTACCTTTTCAACAAATTTCAAGGAGGAACAAAAAGGTTCTTTGTTTTATTTCCGTTCTCCCACACACTACCCAGACAGACAACAACCTCAAAATGCTTTTCAAAGGATTAGGGCCGATGCTGAAGGCCTGAGGCAAGGGAGCTTTCCTTCTGTTCCACTTTTTGTGCAAAAAAAAAAAAAAACATTTGTTAGTGTTACTCTTGTTTTCCTACTTTTGGCATTATTGCAGTCCAGTCTAGTGTCAATGTTTTTTTTTTGTTTTTTTTTTACTATAGGTGTTGCACAGCTTATTGCAGCACTAAAGGTCAACAACATTACAAAGGCTTACAAAGAAGATAAATATGCTTAACCCCTTTAATCATGTGAACTTATTCTGGTACACCTTATTGCATCCCCACAAAAAAAAAGAAAAACAAAAGCTGACATTAATATTTCACAAGACTCTTCCATCTGCATTGTATCACGTTACTTTACCTTTGACTCCTTTGCAAGGTGATTTGTCACTTCTTTGTTGAATTCAGCGGAGCGATTTGCTGTCTGCTGGTGACGGACGCTGTAATAACCCTTCAAGTCTCCAATCTGGTGAAACAAATAAAATCCACTTAATAAAACCTCTCTTTTTCTAGATAAATGTCCTGCTCTTCCCCAGGCTGTGTTCTAAACAGCCGCTGAATAATTAAAACAGTTGTTGGTGTCTTTCATTCGGTTGCTACCTAACACCTGTGATAGTTTTTCAGGTAACTGTAACATGAGCCACGGGACTCGAGCCGCACTGCTGTCTGAGTTTCCCTGAAACATGCACACTTGGACAAAATGATGTCAGCAGATTTTTTTTCGAACTCTTTTATGCTTTATTAAAAAAAAAAAAAAATCATTGGCTTGCCATTTTTCACAAGAGAGATGACTTAATTTATTCCCTTGTGGCTCTGTTGGTAAATTTACTCTGATTTTTTTTCTCGCCTAGCTATATAAAGTAGTGTATTTAGTTTTAATTGAGTGTTAAGGTGCATTTTACTTTCAGCAGATCCAAAACCTAAAAGTTTTATTACAGAAGCCAACTCGAGGGAGTAGTTGAGTTTTATAGACATAGTTTATTTATTTGCTTTAATACATTATTTACATAGTCGTGCTGTGGGTTTCGGAATCTTGAATAAAACAGTGATAAAGTTCAGGATTTTATTCCCATGAGGTTTTTATGCTAAGCAACAGTTAATCTTTGGTGGTGTGAACACGAGATGGGGAACAAATTTTGATTATTAATAGTAGCGCTACTTTTTGCTTCAGCTCCACAAACGTCTCTTTGTTTGAACAAAGATATTATTATTATTGAAAATCTTCACTATTTTAGTTCTTCACAGATCTAAAATAATGCATTCAGTTTCTGTCCTGATATTCACGAAAAGAAATGTTTTGCATCTTTAGCAAAATGTAATAAAACATTTAGATTTTATATTTTTCTTTCACATAATACTTGAGTATTATTGGAAGGTTTCGTCTCAATAAAAATGTGCCGGTGATGTTAAAGCTGCTTCTTTCACGGTAACTGAGTTAAGCAAGAAAATATGCCTTGTATTTCAGCACACTCACCTGACCCATGTTTGTAAAGCCATATTTCTCTGCTATCCTCTTCACAGACTCAGGGTCCCCTCTAACTTTTATCGCCCAGTCATTGGTATAAATAGTAGCGTGACAAAGCTGCAGGAGAGTTCCCATCCACAGGGTGAACAAATGTCCCATTACTGCTCTGATCAATTGCAGTCTCCTTCCTGTGGAAGATTCATGCGTTGTTCCTGCAACCGGTTTGGCTAAATCTGTTTCTCATTGCTGATAAAAATTTTTAAAAAAATCACAAATGGAAGCCTCCTCTCAAAGCCCTGAAGGAATAAAGGGATGGTGGCCGACTGAAGCTGTCAAGTCTCGACTCTGGTTCACCGGCAGAGATCACCTATCAGATTACTTGAACATGGGACCTACGGATTACCTAATCATGTCAGCCCCTTTGAATGACCCTTCCTGTATGTTGCTCTACACAGTGTGCAGTTTTGTTTGCCTGTTATGGTTCAGTTTTAACAGACTTTCTGCATTTTTGACCTAGTTTCTGATTAACCACAGAGGCTTAAAGGTCTGCAGTAATGACAGCATCCGCCATTTAAAAATAAAACCTTCACATAATCTGTTTCATCTCTTCATTTCACTTGCTCTACTTTTAAAATGATTCCAACTCTAGTTGATACATTTTTATATTTGACTGATTCTGGTTCATATAGTTAAAGAAACAAATTCTTAATCTCCCATGTTCACTGTAGAAAGCCTGAACCCTGTGCATGGGGTTTTCAAATTTCCTTTAATTTTCATCACATTTCTATGTTTATTATAATTATTATTTTATTTTATTTTTTTGGCTCAACGCATTTAGTCTTGGCAGCATGGTAGGCTGTGAATTTATATCCCTGCTTTTGGAAATTTGTCATTTAAACTAGGTCAGTCTGAAGCAATCACAGGAAAGCCCTCCGTGCTACAAAAGAAGAAGCAGTAGAGTTAATACATTGTTTAAAGATATGTATATTTTAATAAAGGGGGGAAAAAAGTATTGTTATAATCAGACACTGCACCCAGATAACCTGAAATGTTTAGAGAGAGATTTGTGAAACTACACTGAAGATAGGAGTTTACTTTAGATATAGGCTTTAGTGAGCCTCATTAATAAAAGGTACTGTCCTACCAGAGCTCAGTTTATGACTATTTTTTGTTTATGTTTCACTCCTTCAAATCCAATGTGAAACAGCTTATATGCACCACTTTTGTTCACAGAACAGTGTTTTTTTTTATTTTTATAATTTAATCAACTGCATTTTTGCATTTACAAGGAGCTTGGTGAAATTGCAAAACATTTTATTGTTTACAAGTTCACATATGAAGTCTCAATGGTTCAAGGTTCTAGAAACCATTACTGAATGTGGCAAAGGGAATCCACAGCACATTTGGGAAACAAGGCTTCTGTACTCTAGGAAGCAGCATGGAGGTTCAAATTTATTTGGATCTAAAGGCAGATAATATGTATTTAATTTGAAAGCTGTATTTTACTATACTTAAAGCTGTCAGTTTGTATCTGAATGAGCCAGGACTGCTGTTGATGCCCAACAGGCCACGTCATGATTATCTTCACTTTTAGACACAATAAATGCTAAACAGCTGACTTAGTCTGTCCTGTGACCGAGAATCGAAGTGTTGAGGAAATGTTTTCTGCTTCAGAACTGTTATTTCTTTATAATGCGGTACATTTTATTACCAGAAACTAGACAGTGCTAGGCGTCTAGTTAGCTTTAGACTGAAATAGCCAAAACTGGAACCTGTATGTGTAGAGTTCGTTTAATGAATCTGCAGATGTACTTTGACTTGTCTAGGACGTATTTGCCTCTTATTTTTTAACTTTTGAAATAGGATATTCAACATCTAACAGGATAAAGATTTTACAGAACATAGATTTAGTGGATGAAAAGTTATTGTGTGTATATTAAGCCATAAACTTATATAAGATTCATTCTTTAATGAAACCAAAAATGTGTGTGTGTGTTTTTTTTTAAGAAATCTTTTTATGTATTCAACAAATGTGATTTAAAGCATTCATTATAGAGTTGTTTGATTTTATTTATTTGCTCTTTGCACTCAATTAACTGGCTGCTCACTGTAGCTTTTACCATTTACACTTTTCTACTTGCAACATAAAACAAATGTTTGTTGTTTTTGGTCGAGATGAAAGCACATTTTTTACCTTCTGTTCTAAATATTACTCCTCAGCCATTAGACGAGTTTAAAGAGAGAATTAATTTTCCCCATCACTGACAGCAAGCTGTCCTGACCGAGAGCCACATAGCAGCCCCCCTAACATGAGGTAACTTTCCCTGCTGGGATGATATTTTCATCTTGGCATATATTGTCCCTGTTATGTTGTTTTTATTTGTCAGTAAAAGGGAAAAAATATGGCTTATATTCAAGACCTTTCCTCTATATGGTGTGCTGATAAATGCCATACTCCATGAAACCACGGATCATTGTTTAAATTTGTGTGAGCTTATATAAATAAATCTTTGAGTGTTTAGCTCTTGGTGACCATGGCGATAGATTAATTTTCTTGGCCTGGGCAAGGCCATCAGCTGACCTACAAGTACAGGAACTAATCAACTAAAATTTACAAATTCACATTTTCACCATTAGACCATTATTCAGGTGTAGAAAGCCAGTCATGTCTTATGTTTTGTTAGTATTTTCTTAGACATAATTTAAACTCCTCCTAACAACAGTATTTAGACTTTCTGTGTGTTTCTAAATGTCTAAAAATATTTGTGCAAGAATATGCACAGAATCTGAAGAAAACACCTGGCCCATCAAATAAAGATCTTACATTTTAATATTGGTTATTTTAAATTAGATTCCAAAGTTATTCCACACCTGTTCAGCACAATGTCTTATGCAGCCCTTAACTATTTTTGTAACTATTAATTATAAAAAACAATTAAGTCTTGGACTAATCAATAGTATTAAGGTATATCAAGGATTTATTTTCTAACAAACACACCATGGTTTAAAGTGTTTTTAATGAGATATCTGAAAAAGTGCCAAAGTAAATTCCCTTTTCTCTGGCTGTATGTAGCATCGAGTAATGTAGCGTAACCCCGTAACTGTTTTTTTTTCTTCTTTTTTGCTGAGTTGTGGTTATTTTTTGCTGGGTTGTTTACATTATAATTAAATGCAACCATCATCAGACTCTGGTGTTAATAGTATGTAGCCCTAAAGTAACCACCTCCATAGAAAAAGGAGAGATGTCACACATAGTACAAAGTGTTCACAGAAGTAATTGTGGATCCAAAATCAGATGAAATACACTTAAGATGGATGTTACTTTATAAAGTAGCAAATACATTTCCAATTTAGCACCAGGTATGAAAGTGGCTTATAGTCTAACCATATAGAGTTGTGGTGTTCATTATGACTATTTATAGTTTTTCTAAAAGTGGTACACTTTTGATAAAACCGAATGATAATTCAGTGATTCTTGAGAAGAGGGACAAAACAGGTCCTATGGATAAAGCACAAAACTTGAATAAAATGTACACAAAATATAATTTTTTTAAATATCTGACTAAACTAACCTGGGCCATGTGAGCACAACAATGTATGTTTTCCTGGTGTTTGCTGAATATTTTATTTTAAACTTTGTAGTAGGTGGATGGTGTCTTTAAAATCCCTTGTCCTGGAGCAGAACTCACTACATTATAATAGGTCAAAGGAATACTAAGATAACATATTACGACAATTAAGTATAAGTATTCAAATAAATAATTATAAAAGTATCAATAAATTCAATTAAAAATCATTTTTATATATTTTCCAACTCAATTGAAAGTTGTCCCAAGTTTTTGTCGACATCGTTAGACATAAAAAGAATGCTAAAAAAATCAGGCATTATTGGGGGGCCTCAGAACTTCTGATCTCTTCCTTTCTCTTCCTTTGCTAAGAGGGCTAAGCAGCTCTGGTTAGCTTATGTTATTCTTTAGTTTTTTCTTCTGTTTTATTCCTAAGTTGCTCGTCACAACCATGATGTGTCAACACCGTAACTGACAATTTACAAAAGTTTGATGAACTTTTGTGAAATAAATGTTTAATTTTGGTGTACTGTAAATATTTCATGGACCCGATGAGATACAATATGGCTTCCTTCAGAATAACATCATATACATTGAGGTAGTTTGGCATTTTGTCAACTCCATCAGTTTTTAACTGTCACTCTTTCAGTGACAGTGTTGACAAATCTCACTTAAATGTGCAGTTAATTCATTTTAATGTATTTTACATAAGTGGCATTACTTCACATGTATCACGTATTTCTTTTTACTCACTAGTTTGTCATCACCTTCAGTTCTGTGTCAACTCCGTCATGCACTGTCAACTCCGTCAAATGGACTTTATGTTGGTTTTTGTTTTAAATAATATTTCATTTGTTTCTTGAGAAGCATTTGTCTGTAAAATGGAGTAAAAATATCACTAATAGGGTCATTAAAAAATTATTCTACATTTATTTTTGTCAGATGGTGTTGATAAAGTTATGGGTCAGGTCCATTAAAAATGTAATTTTGAAAAAAATGTTGCAACTGGGAGCCTGCACCTTAGCATCTTTACATTTTAAAAACATTATTTGTCATATTTGAATACATAAGCTTGAGGAATAATTAAAACATTTTTTGGGAAAATTTAAACCCATTTTGTTCCTCTTCTCATGAATCACTGAATTACAAAGAAAACATACATGCCTCTATGTTTAAGCAGTTTCATAATAGCTCCTAATTAACAAGGTCTAGTTCATTTATCATAACTGGTCTGAAAAGTAGTTCAACAATGTACATTATTTGCTGTTGGGCATAATTTGCATTGTCCCATTGCCTGGCATCTGTTTTTTTTTTCCTGGTGTCTTGTTTTCCCTATAAACTATATTCTATAATGATTGAATTCACACAACAGCTCCTCTCATTTACAAAATTGATTTCTTTTATATGAAAATACTGAAACTTTGCTCAGTGGTCCATGTAGACTCGTTTGTAATTACAGTGCATTTGAGCTCTCTCTGGCGACTTCAATCCACAAATGAACCAGCTGCCAGCTGAGTCGGTGATGCTCTGCGACACATCTCCAATGAACCATTCTGACTCCAACTTTCTCTTTGCGTGTGTATTTTGAAACAAAAAAATTAACTTTTTTTGCCATCCATCAAAACAAGTAGAGCATATATTGACTTGTCGTTTTTAATTAGGACTTCAGGAGAAGAATGTAATGTGGACTCAAAGCATAGAAGAGGAAGACAAAGAGGAAGTGGAGGAGGATGAAGATTACTAGAATAAGACGGTAAGGAAAAGGAACGTTTGTTGATTTTTTTTTTTTTGTTCTACCTTCTTATCTTTCATTGTCCTTCGTCTGCTTTGATGCCAAGTCTCATGGTGGCTGTCACCTGATTATCTGGCCAATCAGACTAATCAGAAGAGTCACCGCCTCCAACTAAGCAATACGCCCACTAAACCCAGAGAGCTAACGCAATTTTCTGGTGGGAGCGTACAGATGTGTTTTCTGCTCAACATCCTGCATTCAAGGGCCTGCAAATAAATGGAAATGCTGCCGCATTTCTAGGCGATTTCTCGGTTTGTATGCATTGTTGTGATGTCTTACTGTGCTCCTGCGATTTTTGGCAGGAATGTGTCACCATAGATTATCTTCCTTTTGTCTTCTTATGTCTCAGCTAATAGAATGCAGAAAACAAATCTTCTCATCCCAAGCTAAGGAGCACGTAATTGCTTGTTTTATTTTGCTCCACAGTAACATGTGAAAAACTGCAAATGGTGACAGTTGATAGGAACTGGAGGAGGATTACCAAGATCTGTGATGCTACACACCCCAAAATCCCAGATAAATATGGCTTCATCTGCTTGCATAAAATATTATTCTTTGAAGATGGTAGATTGTTGGGCTTGTTTTTCCTCTGTTTTGTTCTCTGCTTGTTTTAACAAAAAGCAGGTTTTCCCTACATATTCTTATATTTTTATTACATTTATTTGATACTGGAATAATGCAAAATCATTAAAACCTAAAAAAAACCTGGAAAGAATCTGTTGAAAGACAACATTCGATTATTCCAAATGGTGGTCTTCTTCTTTGTTGGTCATACCACACGCTGTGACTCTTGTCTCAGTAGACTTGGAAGTTAGTGTCACAGAATGCTCTCTGCACAAACGCTGATCCTCAGTTATAGAAAACCCAACTAATGCTGCAGCATCTCAAAAATAATTGTCACCAGAAAACCAGTGAGAATGCAGCAGTTGTACAAAATTGTGTATTAAAGCAAGGCTGCAGTTTCCTTTAAAAATATAGAAGCATTTCATTTTCCAGCTTGCTTTGCTAAATGAAGGCAGCACTATGGCTGATTATTTTTGAAAAGGTAGCAGATGATCTTTTCTGTCAAACTTTGTTTTTCTCCCAGATATCCAGATTGGTATTAATATTAAATATTCAAACATACCAGCAGCCAGTAAGCATTAGCTGATGACTGGATATATAGAGTGTCTTATTCTTCATTTATTGTGACAGCACCAGCATAAACTTCAGTATATTTCATGGACATTTTATGTGTCAGGCTACCTAAAAGTTCTGAAAAGTTGAAATCTTTTTTGGGGGGGGGGGGTAATTAAACCTAAAAGTTCTGAAAAGTTGAAATCTTTTTTGGGGGGGGGGGGTAATTAAACATCAGGAAAGTGTGACATGTCTATTCTGCCCCCAACTTAAGCAAATTCGAGATCAAATTTGAATATTTATCAGATAATTCCAGAATAAGGCAAAAATACAGATTAGAGATGGGTCTAGGATGAAATAGCATATACGCACAATATCTTTTGAGAGTTTTCTCAATGTTTTCAAAGTACACATATGCTCTGAGAAATTCTTAGATGTGCCCTTTTTTGTTCTTTTTTTTTTTTTTTACTTAAAATTACTTTAAAGGAAATGAGTTGGAAGTAATGTAGCTTTTCATCAGCAGACAATCCAAAGGCGTACAAATGAAAATTCTACGATTATACACCTTTATCATCAGCGTATTTCAATGACTGATTTAGAAAGAAAAGAAAGCAATAATCCTGCCTCTGGGTACACGGGGCAACACTTACCTGTCACAATATCTGCTTTTAAAAGATGTGCCAAGCATCCATTGTGTCCTTGAATAGGAAATTACGTTGGAGTGTTTCATGATGCAACATGCAGTCGCACTCACTATCATCTCCTCCACAATGGAGAGCAAAACAAGCCAGCAGAACAAAACAAAGACAAAGCACCTCTTGGCGAAGCAATCACAAGACTTTGAAGTTATCTAACATTTCTTCAGAGAGACCGACTTTGATGTTCAGAAAGCTCCTCTTGAACAGTGACATATTCCCCTGGAAATAATTGTCAAAAATGTTCGTGAGCACCCTGACTGCCCTGAAGGCAGTATAGATTTGAACTGTTGTTATTCTTTGTTCAAAATGTTCTGCCCCCCCTTTAAGCTCTTGTTTGGAATTACAAACAAGGGTTTTTTTTAGACTTGTTGAGTTGAGAAATTCATATTTTTAAAAAAAAGAAGAAAAAAAATCTCTCATCTGTGATAGGAAACAAATATCTTTGTTGGTTTGTTATTTTGTTCAAGTGAATGAATCAGGAACAATATTTTGGTGGACAAAAATGATTTGGATCACACATGTTTTTAATTGTCGACAGAAACATGCATGAGACTTTCCAGGTGTTAAACATTTTTTAACACTTGGTCTAATTAAAATATATGTTTGTCAGATATGTTTGTCAGATATATATTTATATCTGACAAACATATACACCTCATGCTGTGACAGTAACATCATAATTGATGTATTTGGTATTTTTTGTATTTTTTCTTTGTTTTTGTGGCAGTAGTGGCCTTTATTCACTAGTCGCTGGACAGGAAGCAATAAAAGACCCAGGGACGAGAACTGATTGGGGACAACTGTGTTGAAAACTGTAGACTCTGCATATGGTGCACCTGCTCTAGCACTGAGCAATGTGGCACCCCCTATAAAATACTTTCAAACTATCCTAAGTAAGATCAATACTTTAAAATGTACCACAGTTTACAATAGTACTCAATGGTAAGATTGTTCTTTGTTTCAATTTAATAGTACATATTTAGTTCCTATGTTGTTATCGGAGTAACGCTTTTCAGAACAATAAGTTGACTTTGCTGCTAATATCTGCAGCAGTTCTCTTAACTAAAGCTAACTGTTGAATGAAGGTCCTTCTGAAATTTTCTTAACAATTAGAGCAATGTTTTGCTGAGTAAAAACTTTGAGGAGTTGATTAGCAAGTTGTTTATTAAACTATTAGTCAGGATACCATATATAAATGTGGACTAAGCGTGTTATCCAAATCAATACAGAGAAAACACACAAGCTTGTTTTTTTTGCACAAAGGGAACTGATCACTTAACATCCATCCATCCCCCATTCTTGAGTGTTTATGGTTACATTTCATCTGTTCATATCTCATATGACTTTGCACTGTTTGTGCTGAAACACTGTGGGAGTGATGCATAGGGTATTGACATTTGATTGCTCTTTTCTGCATCAGTGACAGCAAAAGGACGATCTAGTTAAGAGTTTATTAAAGTAATGTGCGGCACTCGCAGCTGGCTCAAAAAATTGGAAGGTCATTCTGAAATTGTTATGTTTTAAGAAAGGGGCAAAGCTAAGATTTGTCTAAGTGCAGTTTGTATACTTGGTCAAAATGAATCTCCTATTTATTAACCAACTAATGACAGCGACATTCAATAAGAAGCACAGTGTGGGTGTCACACTGGAAAAGTGCCAGCCCAGTAAGTATTAACGTGACAGAGTTTGACCATACCACATGGCCTTTTGGGTTTGAAGTTTTTCTCCTTTTCCTTTTTAATTTATAAGTAAATAAGAAGATACTAGCTCTTGTTTGTAGTACAAAGAATTCACTTTTAGTGGTTTCTGTTTGAAACAAAGAATAACTCCATCTAATTGTTTTGGCTATTACATAACTTTATAAAGGTCTTGGAAGCGTTTAACAACAAAATCTTTTTGAATCTGTTTGAAGTTCCACAAAATAAAACCCAAGTGCCAACACTGGTACCTTTAGCACAGCTAAAGAACCAGTGCTCCTTTGCAGTTCTTATTATATTATTGACTATACAACAGTGACAGTATTAAGTCACTCAGAAAAGGGTTTATGTTTCATCAGTTTTTAAATTAGCATTCGAATAACACTGTTTTGCCACCTGGCTGGAGGACAGGCTGAGGAGCCTCTGCCTTCTCCTTCTGATAGACTGTGTACCAATTTATTCGGCCATAATGTGGTAAAGTGAAACATAATACCTTTGCAGCAGCCTAAGATCAATGACTCATGAGGTATTTGCTGTGCAGCGTCTTCTCAGCATGCATGGCCAGTTGTAGCTGTTTTTACACTTCCATTATGCATGCTTGTTGATGCTGCGAGACATGCTTTTTCTCCTTCGTTTTCGGCCACTTTTTTACTCATCATGTTGCACGGAATTGCGTGAGCCAACTTTGACCCTTGATGTTTTTTTTAAAAGAGCTCACAAAAAAAAAGAATAAAAAGCTTTTTCTCTAGTCTTCTGTACTTTTTTTTCTGTGTGTGTATTTTTTTCCAAGTGCGTTGCAATGACCGGTCTGGACCAGATCGGCTTGATCTGATCCACCAGAGTCGTGCCCTTTCTGCTTAAAGCTTTTCTATACCTTTTTGTATGTGTGCAAGCATTTTGGAGCAGCATTGCAGCATTGCTGACAAAATAGTTACCTGTCTCACCCCAGAACAACCCCCCCCCTCGCCCGACACACAGACACCGATACGTTTCCTTTCTTTTTGTGGATTCCAAGCCAGTCTTCTATGGCTCCTTTGTTCCCTACTCTAGGCTGGGCTCACATCCTCTCTGCTCTCTGTAAGCCTGCTCCGTTCTGTCATCAGGATTACAGGCTGTGCTGTAGCAGATTAATGACTGACATCTCTACACTCCTCTCAGCATTGCAAGGCACACACGGAGTTACAAGGACGGCAGCCTGTGCCTGGTTGCGATGGAGAGAGGAACAACTGCGGGGGAGATAATGCATTGTGTTGGTCTGGGAACAATATGTTAGTGGTGAGATTCTACGCAATTTTGTGTGGGTGTGTGCGTGTGCGTGCACTATTGTGTTGCTTATTTTGAAGCCGCGGTACGTGCAGCTAGAGCTTTCCAACCTCCACACCTCAATGCAGCACAGCAGGTTAGAGTTAAGTCGGTGAACCAGGCCTCCGTTGAGACAGGCTTAGATTGATGCATGCGTGTGTGTGTGTATGTATTCACATGTGTAGTCACGCAGGGATGTGTATTCGAGCTTTGCGAGCCCTGAAAAATGACAAACAAGAAACTTATAAGTCCCGGGATCACAAACTTCTGCCTTAAAAGCACGCCTGAAACCTCTTTCCTGTCCAATAACCTTTTTTTTTTTGCCAAGACAGAACAGTTTGCTTTTTATCTGTTTTGTTTAAGTGAGGGAGGAAAAGTGACAGCAGTGCAAGCAGGCAAACAAACCAAAAGCGAGCGCTTTGCAAAGTTTTGAATTAAATTAGGATTTCATACCACCTCAGAGCCTTTGAGAAGCAGCTTATGTGTGTCATGAATTACTAAGTAGCAATATTTGGGGCTTCTCACTGCCATCAAACAGCTGAGGCTTAATTTCCTGAGATTTGCCCTGGAGTGTCCATGAAAGTGGGCTGTCTGAGCTGCTATCTGAGGAATGAAAAGCCTCTTTCGCTTAAATTCTGTCAAGAAATCTTCCTGGAAATCATAATTAGGCTTAAAATGGTGAATTATGATCAAACATACATTTATATTTCAATGGGTTGTACTTAAATGAAGACTAAAAAGGAGAGATGATGGATGACTAATCTCTCCCAAACCATTCAAGTGTTTTAGAAAACAATAATCTGAGCCTTTGCTAGTGTAAGCAGTTAGCTACAATTGAACAAGAGGTCATATTCGGCTTTAAATAACACATCACCTGTTCTCATGTTCTTATAAAAGACTTTGTGTTGTTATCAGAATCTTGCATGAAATGTCTTTGCTACCAACTAAAGAAGAAGGTGCAAGAAAGTGAACAGGTGAAACCATGGGAACCCCTCTAGACTCTTTTCATCGGTTCATTCAATGTTTTCTGAGTATGATCTGATATTTACAATCAATGTATGGTGTAGGATTTGACATAGACATAACTGTCTGTTTTTCTTCCCTAAATTTAAAAATCGACAGACCATATGGGGACAGAAATGTAATGCTCCATCGGTGCCTCCAAGTGGAGCAAAATTAATCAAAAAGTAGGTCAGGCTGCCAATAATTGAAACATTCAACATTTGGATATGAGTGAATCTTTGTCAGTGCATTTCCATGCCTTCCTATATGGTATGCTGCCCTTTGAGCAAAACTTGCATCAGTTCTGTAGCACTGGTGCACATCTGTGATTTATATGACATCTTTTATGACATATAGCTGTTGACATGTTTAAAAAAACCCTGTGGCTGATAATGAAATTATATATGCAACAGTGTCAAATGTGTAATAGACCATTTCAATAACTTGATTTACCAAAAGTGCAAGGGAGATAAAAGTTGAAGATAGTAAAGTCAACTTTATCTCATTCCTAATCTGATTTTATTAAAGTAGTTTTTATTTATGGCAAGAAAACTTTATGTTCCATGTTGTAAAGTATGTGCTCTGTGCAGAATAAAAGAAAAAGTACATGTTTAAAGACAAAAAACAAGACTTGATGTCCTCAAAAAAGTCTCCTTCCTTGCTTTGAGCAAAAACAAATGTTTGAGTAAAACAGCATATATGGCAGCTTTAAAGTTAACATACATGACAGCATGTAATCAAGTTCACAGTGCAATTATTTGAATCAGTTTAGGTGAGTTTATGACAAGATGATGTGCGGCATCCTCTCAGAGTTTATCCAGTTTTTCAGCTATTTATTATTAGAAAGTGATATGTGTGTTTATTTGAAGCGTGCCGCTGTTCCCGTCATGATATTTGGGACTTTGGCTTTGTATTTTGCTGCATTTTAGTATTTTAAATGCATTTATATTCTGCTCTTTGTTCTCTTTGTCTTTTGTCAGACATTTCTTCTTTCTCCTCAGTTCAAATTCACTTTCTTGTGTTCGCTCATAGCTGCACTCACTTTCTAATCAACCACCTGCTCCTTGTTTAATCAACTCTTCAACCTAAATACCTCTGTTAGTCAGCTCTTGGTAAGATTTTCCTGTTTTTCCAAGATTCCTCCTTGTACTGTTAATTTTCATACATTTTTGAACATCTGTTTTTTGTAAAGTTGCTTATTTTCACCTGCATTTCTCGTCTGCATTTATGCCAGTAAATGACAGTTTTGTTTATACCTTGATTTTGGATTAAAATGAAGAATATTCATACTGTTCGCCTACGGTATTTATGAGTGGAGGCTGCTGGCCTTCCAATTCTAAGAATTCTCTATACAGATTTGCTTAAATGAACACGCAACAGCATTTAACTTAGGTCAGAAGCCATTACACAAATTGCTGAAAAATATTTTTCATTAAAGTAGCTGCTTTCAAAGGTTAGAAAAGGATGATTTGTTTTAAAACAGTAAACATTTTGGTTAGTTCCATTTTTGTCATTAACTTTCATGTTTTCCTTGTTTGTTTGTTTTTTCTGAATGAATGACCACACATCCACCAAGCAGCTGTGGTAAAATACTTTTATAGAGCATTGATCCATATCTGAAATAAAGCATTCAAGCAGCTCTGATTCACACAGAACTCAATTCACCATTTTTATCAATTCACATATACTTTCTATGTAAATATGTGGGATTTTTTTTTTATGTGAGAGCACTGTATGTACATGTAGACACATGTAATATTTCATCAGTTACAGTATAATAAAAGTTTTAAATCGGGTCATAATAATTTTTTTCAAATGTCACTTGATATAAAAGCTGGTGTGCTGACCCTCATTAGTCCATAAAAGAAAAATCTCTTTCTCCCCTTCCCCATAAATTCTACTAATTTAACCTTTAATAAATATGCTCTCTTATCTGCTGTATTGCCCCTTTCTCCCCATACCTGGACAGTATATATTCTCTTTATGTCTCTTAATAGCTTCCTGACTATCAGTTATATGGCAGACTAAACTTTTGCAATTCCTTGACTTCAGCATTTTTTCCCATCCTGCACCTGGATCAAATTTGTAAGTGCTGAAGATGAATTAAAAAAAAAAAAAAAAAAAAAAAAACACAACATGTGCAGTCCAGTGAAATCATTTCCATCATGTCTAACAGAAGCAGATTAAAAACTGCTTCTCCCTCATAGTGATTTGTTTGCATCTTAATCCTCTAGGTAATTTCAGTTTTTTTTTTACCCCCCCCCCCCTCCCCCCCACAGAGTCAAATGTCACTTCTTTTTTTTTTTTGTAAAGAAGCGTGTGCGGTGCATTACAGTAACAAAATGTCTTTTTCTTCCCCCATCCTCTGACGCTCAGAGGAACCAAAAGCACTTCTTCCGGTTCTTCTTGGTGGAGGCAGGGGGTCGCATTAGCTGTGGAGAGTCTTGTTGTTGAGGTGTTGTGGCCTGGGAGGTGGGAGTCTGTGGTGAGCCCTCTGGAGGGTCACCCACCTTCCAAGTTCGTACCACCTGCCCTTCTTGCAGGCGGAAATCGTGCTCCACACTGAAAAGAGGATTTAAAAAAAGAAAGCGTTAAATATCAGCATTTCTTTCTATTGGTTACATGAAGCAGACAGAAAAAAAAAAAAACACTCAAATAATCTTCTGTAAACTTCCCCAGGATCAATTATACCTTACAATTACAATTTCATTACAATGTGTTTCAAAAAATGCATACAGACAATGAAAAAAATTGCATTGTTCCTCAACAGCCTATTTAGAAAACACTTAACCAAGAAAATTAAAATATTTCTCCGAGTCTTTCTCTTTGTGGTTGATACACCTTTCTATGGTTTCAATTTGTGTAAAAATTTCTCTCTTCAAAAACAACTTACAGTACTGTAGAAGCATGTGTTTACAGCAATAGTTTATTATACACTATATTTCTCATGGGTTTTTGTGTTCAATCTCTCAAAAGGATTCATAGCTCGGTGCGGATTTTTTAATATATCACTTTCTTTGTCCTTGCGAACGTTTCTTCAAGTGTTGTTCCTGTTTCATATAACTCTTTGAAATGAACCTCTGCTTGAAAAACAACACATAAGTAATTCTGAGTGGTGCTGAGTCATGATGCACAATGGAAAGTTTTTATATTAGGGAGGTTCACCTTGATCAGGAAACTATTTCTGAAAAAGAGTTGGGAAGAGCAAAATCTTTCAGGTTGCCTTTCGGTGTACATACAATACACACCAATTGGCACCAGTGGTAAAGATGTGTACAAAAAAAAAAAAAAAAATCCTTTTATTGAAGTAACATTCTATCATTGGGAAAAAAGTGAAAATATAACCTTGACTTTAAGTGCATTTATTCAGTGTGTAAAAAGAAACCATGTTTAATAATTGTTTGTTGTTGTTTTTTTTAAACCCACAATTTCCACAATTAGTGGGACCCCTGCTGTCACCAGCCTCCTTTTTGGATAGTTCTTAGTCATCTCATGCAACATTTCACAAGGCTGTAGAGAACAGAAGGATCTCTGACCATTTCTCTTTGTTGAACCTCTCTTGATCCTTACCACCTCTTTTAAATTAGTGGATGAGATTGAGATGGCTGCATATTTCGGATTAATATTCTAACAATGTATTAACTCCTCATTTCCATTTCTTTTAAAATTAAAACATTCTTGGTTTATCTGGATTGATATTTAAAATCTCATGTAGTTACAAACATGCTATGCCATTATCTAACAAGTTTCTAAAGATCTGTGGAAGAGAAATAGTCAAACAGCATCACACCTAGCAATATAAACCTTTTTGTTGTAAACAAGAACCTAGTGATCTTTTTGAATAACGAATGAAGATGGTGACATCAAGCTAATGTAGCGCACTATCAACAACATACTGATATTTAAACAAATATTATTGGTGTGTTGACTCGCTGTTGACGATGAAGCTATAAACATCAATTTCAAACTCTTTGTCTGTCTGTCTGTTTGTCTAGGTGAGGTGGTTTTAGCTACTGAAAAGCTAAAACTTTTCAGTCTCACTTGACCAAGTTAGAATATCGGTACCTACCATCATAACTTTAGATTTGTTGTGGTAAGGCAGAAATCATTTCCACCAGCATGCCAGAAAACCAGAAAAAGTTTTTTTATGGACACCGTGACGTCAAGATGCCACACTTATGCATTTCTCTAAAATTTGAGATTTTTTTTCACTCAACTTTGCCACTTAACAGATTTTGGTGGCTAGAAAACTGTGGATCATCCTCCAGTCATGTTTGACAATGTTTCACTTTTTAAAATGCATTTCAATAGTTTTATAAATTTTAAATATGAACAGGTTTTAGACAGTGGCCTCTTCCTCGTAGTTATTTTCTGATTTATGAAAATCAACAAAATCTCTTCAAATGTAGAACTATGCATAAAGCGAATATGAGCGTCTTGTCTGACAATGTTGTCTACTGTGTTGCTCATGTGTGGCATGTCAAATCATCTTGTAACTCACAGAAACAAGCTTTTCTTCATGTCTGATTTTACAATATTAAGAATGAAATGAGTCTTTTCATATATCTAGTCAAAACAAACAAAATATCATGAAATAATAGTAAAATATATAAAATGTATTAATGACAATGCAAATTTCCCTTTTTCTTGACACGTTCAAAAAAAAAAAACAGCACATAAAGACTGCTGTTACTTTCAGGACTGTCTGGCACAACTTCACCTACTTTCAAGGTGTAAGGAGTGGAACACCTTGGATGTCTCTGAAACAAAAGCCTTTTTTGAAAATCTAATTTTTTTCTGATTCACCCCACCTCTAACCCTGCTTGCAAAATTCAGAAGACATGCTGGGTATCCTGAGGAAACCCGTTTGCTCTTTAAGATGTGGTGATGAGTCCCGCCCATAGCTATGGTTAGGACACAACTCCAAATTGCTTTGATGTAAAGAGCAGATACTTGTTTAGAGAAAGGGAGCAGAAATTGGGTTATCTTAATGTTTTCCAAGTCATGCTGGGCTGAAAACAAAAGTAAAAAGAACATAGCCCATAACCAAACATCTTTTCAAAGAGGAGTAACAAAAGCTTATAAAAAAAAAACCCTGAAGTGCATAGAAAAACCTTTGGGATCAACCAATAACCATTGGGTAAATGTCTTACATTTAATGCACTCTGCCCCAATCCTAATTCGTTAAAGTGCATCTCATATTTTCCTTATATTTCCTCAGTTCAGTGAGGTTTTTTTTTTAGAAATAAAGCATAAAAATGTGTCTACATGAAACAGTTCCTAACTGATGTAAAGCTGACTGTTCAGCCGTATATCTTACATCAATTGTAAGATAAACTGATATGTTTTAAAACCATATTGATTTAAAAAGGAACCAAAATGATTTCCACTGCTGGTTCAAAGATGATTGAACTCATTTTTGCCCAGAATCACATTTATTTATTCTAAGAATCAGGAATTGCAAATAGATGAGTGAGGTTACTGCTTTAAAGCCTTTTTCGACATCAAGGGTTGAAATCTGGACTCTTCAGTTGTCAGTACATGAATGAAAATGAAGTGTATTACACCCCCAGCAGTCTTCATTTACAGATTAGGGGTGATCATTTCTGCATAAAACACATTTATATTGGTCAAATCTTGGGGAAAAAAAGGAAGACATTGATTTCTGAATAATTTAGAGCGTTTTAAATTCTTGCTTAGATTCCCCCCCACCCCCCCCCCCCCCCAACTGCCTTCCAATTCGTAACGCTTTTTTTTTTTTTAAACGTACTTCTGCTTGAAAAACAACACAAATAATTGTGAGTGGAGCTGAGTCATGCTGCACAATGGAGAGTTCTCATATTAGAAAAGTTCACCTTGATCAAGAAGCTGATTCTGAAGATGATGTGGGAAAGAGCATGGAGTCATGTCATAGCTTAGATGCATGTGTGTTGCTTTTTCAATATGTTCCATAACGTGTGTGGGGGTGTGTGTGTATGTGTATTGGAATATAATTCAGTTTTTCTCATTTTTACTGATGAAGGAAATATACGCGTTTATACTGAAGTGCAAAAAATGTTAGAATGATTGCTTCTTTTCAATAGATACAGTGGCATTTGGCATTATCCCAGTTTTTTTGCTTAATTTACTATTTGGTCCTTAAAAGAAAACTCATTTTCTTTACTTCTCTTTTTTTAATTAAATAATTGAGGTCACACGAGCAATCAACTTTATTTCCTTTTGTTTAAGAAATTGTTTTTTGCCAAACCTAAAAGAAAACAATCATTCTTTGTCTAGTCTGAAAAGTTTGAGATCCGCTGCTTAGGAAAACAATCTTCTTTCTATTTTGATCTGAGCTTAAATATTGATCTTTTAATTGGATTGTATTAGAATTTTAAAGCTGTCTAATCTTGTTTTTTTTTTTTTTTTCTTTTGGCTAATGATTACTACACTACATCACTTCTTTATTTTTTTGTACTGCATCAGGCAATTAGTGAGTATTTAATTCATTACTGATAGTTACATAAATTTTGTAATCCATTCAATACTGAGTTTCATCACTTTTCAAAGGGTAAGATGGATCCTCAAGTAGGGAGAACCAGTGAAAAACACTGATGAATCCACATCTGGTACCTTCTACAACCCATAATGAAGACTTTGAAAAAGTAAATCAAGTGCCAAAAGGCTGAATATCATCGACTAGTTTCAACAGCAGAGATTCTGGGGTTGCAGTCAATGCAGACACCAAAAGAACAAGTCAGCAAGGTGCACCGATAGTCACGTGGCACCATTGCTTTGGGGCTTCACTGACAAAATGAGATGTGAGCTCTGATGCGCTGCCTTGGAAGCCATCAGTAAAAGGTAAGCAATAATAAACGAATGCATCTGCAATACAGGAAGAGGAAAATATCAGCTTGCTGACTTAGTTTTGCCAGCAGTTACATGTTTAGTAAGCATTCCCCCTATTAACGGATTCTTCTTCCCTCTTTTCCTTTTTTATTCACTTTTCTTCCCTGCTATTTTTGCTTATTATGCAGTGGCCTAGTTAGCTGGTGTTTCTCATCACAGCGCAGATGCTGGAAATAAAGAGGACTCCCTCGGCAACGATACAAGGAAAGAAATGTTGCAGAGGAAGCAACGAGAACGGAGCTCAGCAGCAGAAACTGAAGTTTTTAAAGCAAGAACAATGAGGACTCTCACATTCACATGCATCTCGCTCCACAACTCCCACACCCGCAGTCACTCAACCACTTTACTACAGATGCCCACTGCTATTCTAATGCGCAGCAAACCTAATGAAACCTAGAACTTCAGGGAGCGGCACGATACGAGCAGAGTGGATATGGACAAAGTAAACAGTGGAAAAGTGTGTGGGTTCAAAGAGCAGCGGAGAGGATTTCTTCCCTTTGCAATATTTACAGCAGGTGAGGGAAGTGGCGGCAAGGGGGAAACGTTCAGCTAAACTCCAGTCTGGCAGTCAGGACTCCTTCACTGTGGGAAAAAATAAATAAAATTAAAAATCCTCCAAAGCTGTGTCAAATGAGGGAACAGTGTGCGGGAAAGCAAATCATGGAAGTTATCTGTGGGGTTGTGCTGCAATGAAATAACCCAAATAAAATATACCATTCTCTCATCTTCACTGCCACTCTATTTGTGCCACTACACACCCTGGCTCCCTGAAGATCTCCTCTGTGACTCATCCCCTGCCTCCTCTGTGTTCTCTCTTTGTGAAAATGAATAGCCTCGGACCATGGTAATGTGTGATCAAGGCACAGGGCTCCGCGGGGGGCTGCAAGGGGAGGAGGGGGGACTTCCTACCCTCAGCCAGAACTATCTACTCACCGAGTTCACAAACTGTGGCAGGCAGGAAGCATAGGTCTCCCCGCTGCTCCTCTTTAGAGCGCTGCTCACATCTCTGTGATTTTTTTGCTCTGGGTTTTCCACAAACTCAAGTCCTGCCTGCGGGCAAGTTAGATGTGCAAATCATGACACCTGGTATTTTAGATGCAGACAGTACCATGATCCAAAACATGAACAACAGGCATCCAAAGGGCATGTAACAGTAATGTTTAACATTAATGAATAAAACAAAGGAATCTTTTTTTTTAATAAATTTCTTTTCCAGAGGTGAAAAACGATTAGACATAAAAATATGATATATATATATATATATGTATATTTTTAAGAATTAAACATTTAATGGGATGTCCTAATACTTTCACATGACTAGAGATTGCTCAGCCAAAATGTAAATAATTTATATTTGAGATTAACTTTGATAGATCATGAAAATGAATGGTTTATGAGTCTTAATCTCTCTCTTTAACAGCTTAGTGTTGCTGCACATTCAAGATCTTTGGCAAACAGAATATGTCACCAGCTTTTAGCTCCTGATTGCTTAGACCAACCTTTCATCAGTGTTTGGTAATACTCAACACTGTTATGTAAGCTAGCTTTTTATTCTTTGTTTGTAAAGCTAACTCAAATGGGAGGATTATGCAAGATTCAAGGTAAAGAACAAAGGAAAAAAATACAACATTACATGTAAATCTCAGAATGCTTTTTTTTTGTTGAAACTTCCTTTTAAATGCTCTACAGGTTGCATAACCCAGAATAAATTAAAAATAAATCATTTTTATGGATATATTATCAAGGGTTACATGTTTTTTTTTTTGTTTTTTTTTCAAAACCTAATATTTGGATTTTGGCATTTAGGCACACTAGCTGGAACAGATGAACATAAGTAGCTGGAGTAAATCTGATCAAACATAATCAATACCAAACATCATACTTTAAAGTGCTTCATTAGTCTTGAACTAACTAACTTTTCCAAGACACCTTCTCTCTAATAATCATAAATATGCCACTTGAGTTATAATATTATCTAATTTTTCTGGCTGCTTTTCAGTCCTTAAAAAACCGTGTGGGAGATTTAGCCATAAAACTAACTTTCAGAGTTAGTTTTTTTTTTTCCTTTTTTCACTTCTCTGGTCATTATATCTTTACTCAATCATTAACATGGAAGCATATTCACCCACATCCTGGATCATTTGTGACTTCCTGTGTGCTGGTATATTTCTCTTCACAAACCTAATAATAATCTCATTTATTCTCATGCCCTTGCTCCTTCGTCTATCAACTCCTCTGCTATTCTGCAATTCCTGGGGATGTGCACACCTCCAACCAAGCTGTCAATTTGGCAAACTATTTTTCAATATTTTTTTTTACAAGCCTCATTGAATTAAAACCAGCTCTTAGAGAAGTTGTGGATTGGACATTGGTTTATCCCAACCAATGTTCAGCGCAGAGACTGTTTGAGCGAAATACATGAAATGTGATGGTAATGATAGTGGTTACAACAACAGTTTTGTCAATTCATTGTTTTTTTATTGTTTGTAAGATGATAAGTTGTAATTAGAAATTTAACTAATTGGTTTGGGATAGAAAAAGTTCAATCTTTTCCTCATCCCTCAGTCACTTTCCTAAACTCAATTTTCACACCTAGTATGCTTTCTTTGCAAGTAAATGCTGCCAGTTCATCAAGAGGTGATTAAGAAGTTGTTTGGCTGAAATCCTATAGACTCCATACATGAATAATGGTCACGTACCACGATGTGGCAAGGACTTGCTCTATAGTTTCTGTCCTCTGACACAAATCTGCATTCGAGTATAAAAATTAAAGTGAGTCCAAAGTCAACCCTCATTAGCTGAAGTTTGTTGCTATTCAAGTCATTGGCATGCTACCTTTTTCCTACTGAGTGTCCTTACCTTGTTCATTTTTTATTCTATCCTTGGAGATTTAAAACAAGCCTCCCAAACCCTCTGGTTGCAGTTGTTCGGTTTGGGAGACAGCAACCTTGACCAGGAGCTTTACAGTGGCACATCTCAACAGGGGCTTGAATCAGCAGATTTGTGGCTACGCCACACTATGAAATTCAAGGTTGTTTGTTTATTGTCATTCAGTTAATTAAAGGTAAACAAACAAGCGAGAGAATTAGCTTCACCGTTTGAGATGAACAACTTTACGTTAGCGGTTGAATTTGTATCGGCGAAGCTGCTGCTTGTGTTGCGTTGTCACAGTGCAGCCGGTGGGGCCGGCAGAAAATATACGATACCTGCACCACACTGCACTTTGTGTGAATTAGGATGTTAGATAAAGTCAGAATGGATTTGGGCTACTATTTGACTAGATGAAAATGATATTTTAAAACTGTATTTCAGACACAGTAACCGGGCAGAGCCTCATCTCTTTTTTATACTTCCATCCATAAAACATTCATTCAGCTGCACCAGCAGGAGATCATCATTTCTCCTCCGTCTCTCATTCTATGAAGAGAGTTTCAGCTGAAACATAGTCGGGCAGAGGCAATCAACATGAAATATCTTTCCAATTTTCTCTCCCACCATATAGGCTGAACATCCTTGGGGAAAAAAGAGCTTTGCATCTCGTCAGAAGAGCTTTCAGTCTCTGTTAGGATCCGTGACCGTAGATCATGACATGTTTTTACTCTCTGAAATTCCAGACCCCACTTACATCCTAACACTCAAATTATTTGCTCCCTCCTCATACTTTTGTATTAGAAAACTAGCCACAGAAAAGAAAGTTGGAGCGTTTGGGTTTAATAACGAGTTATTCGCCAAAGATGGAGTCTCCTTGAGCAAGATGCAAGAATTAGACTGCTTCTAATTCGCTTATCAGATTGTACTGACTTAAAGAATGCATTGGATAAAATGAGGAAATGTATTCTACTGGAGCAAATCGTCACCAAAAAGGCTGAGATTCTCTCTAACTGATGTCCTTTCCCTGGCATTATATTTCACATTTAATCTCTTTGCTGCTCTTCTGCAATTTAAAAATACAGCAAAGTTCCAAGGTGGAATTGTCTTTGGTGTTGCATGTCCACTTATTTATTTATTAATATTTTTTCAGGTAAACCTTGTAGAAAGATTCCCGCATAATCACATCCTAACATATTCCAAAATCATCTCTCTAAAAGTTTGGAAGACATCCTTACCACATCCCCAATCCACAACAACTTGCTTCTTTCAATCCAAAGCAACTCTGAAGCTACCAGTTTTTTCTTTTTTGTATGAGGCACTCAGTTTCTTCCAGGATACCTTTTCTTTTTCTCTAAAAGGTCATGTGTGTTTCTGCTTTGCTTAAAGGCTAACACAGGTAAACACAAAAAAGAATTTCAGAAGGCTAATTGAGGGAAAATAATTAGCCTGACATGCATGTTTCTGAGTGTGAATGGTGAGGCCGTGGTGCAATACTTATTTGCTTCATACTTTCCCAACTCTCTTTCTTGTTTCTGCGGTTGAGCTGCTTCCTGACAGGCAGCGAGTAAGACTGATAAAAATCATTTCTGACATGAGGTCAGTAATCCCCAGTTCTCCAAACAGAGCATGTTTACTGCTCTTCTACCTCTATATCAGCCACCGTATGTCTACTGACCCAGCTGTCACGCTTCTGAAATTTACCTGCATTTATCCAAATGACAACAAGTCTACATGGGGCTGTAAGCTCAACCTGAAGGTAAATTTACTGCAGGTATATTTGCTGAAGACTTTTGGGACAGCAGTAAATCTCTATAGGAACGGATTTACTACAAAACTCCCTCATGTCCAGCAGCAGCCAAGCCACCAAACTTTAGGGCCCAGGGTAAAGTCTTTAAATGTGAAGTGAGAGTCTAACATCAACTCTAAACTCAAACAAAGGATTTGCTTCTGAATGCAACAAAGAAAGTGTGGCCTACCACGAGAGCTTTTAATTTAGACATTGTAAAATGCAGTGATTAAATCATGCCTTCACACATCCATTACCGTCTCGTTTGGAACAGCAAAGCAGCAAGACTGAAAGACACTGCTGTGTATTTAAAGGAGAGCTTTATCTACGCAGAAAAAAAGCGTAGAAGGCAGGAAAAATCATTGATGACCTTCAACATACAAGATTCAAACTTTCATGGCAGTTTCCAATATGACAGGAATGTAATGTTTTTAATATGTTAAAAACTGTCAATAGCCTACAAAAGCAACTGGTATGATATTTTTATCAAGTGTCTGTAAAATCCCCAGAAATCTGCATGTACAAAGATACCAAAACTAATAGGTCCGTAAATTAGGACATGCTTAATACAGTGGAGCAATAAGGAGAGAAGGAAAACAATCGTAAGGGTTCTCTAAAATTCATGCCCTACTCACAGGAAGAGACAGAGCTGGGATTAGCAAGTGCTATTGTTTCAAAGTAAATAAATGTGTCCAGCCATGCTATGTGTGCATGGTCACCACACAGGACTCTAATGCGGAAGAAGAAGCCAGGTGAAACTTGTTTAAAGTTTCCGCCGAAACATTTGGGCCAGCCAATGAATTTGTAGTTTTGCATAAAAACAATAGGAGGCAGGCTTTCGCATTTAAACGCTGAATTTAAATCACAGGAATAACCTGCTGAGGAATGACTTCATCCGATTAACCACTGGATCCTGACTGAAGATGGACGGACGAATGGACAGACTGTTGCACGGATGTAATGAAATCCGCATCTCGTGATGACAGCCTCATGAAGCTAATATAAACTTTCGTTAATTAAGTTGTTATCCTGAAGAATTACATCACATCTAAAGATCATGAGATAATTAAAGCAGCATCTCAAACATGACACCCAGTCAGCATAACAAAGTTTTGTTGAAACACCATCAATCCCTGTGTACCCACCGAGTTATCAGATGAGTTTTCATCGAGCTCAAAGGGCCGTAATTTATCAAGGTCAAAGGGCCCAGAAAGAAATCTAATTAAACATCTGAAGATAGAGGACTTCACAAACATGATAGTGGTCTCCGGCAAGTAGCACCGGACATGGATTTCCATGATAGACTGAGAGCAGCTTAGCTGGAAGACACCGTGGAGCTGAGGTTAATTTCATTGCAGTTCTTCTCATCCGTACTAGTAAATGACGCAAACCACCGTTTGCTTAAAAAGACGAGACGAAGGACCTGAAAGGTTTGAAATCAAAGAAAATCCCCCACTTTGTAAATAAATAGGCCAAGAAAGGAATGCTAAGGAAGCCGGGCATAAGGATTGAGGGAGGAGAAGAAGAAGATGTAGGCCAGCAGCTTACAGCCCATTCAGAGTACCTGCACTGGCTGGAGGACTAACCTGCTCCTGCATCTGCTCAGAGGTCATCTGCTCAGCTCTCCAGATGACCTTGTGTCATCTGGAGAGCTTGCATGACAAAGAAAAGGAAATGGGTGGAGGAGGGGTGTACAAAGTGTATAAATGAGACAAGATTGCATACTCTGAACAAGAAGCCAGGGGGAAGCCTCGCAGTCGTGAGAATCCAGGGTCTGTTGAGAGGGATAAAAAAAAGCCTGTTTGCTATGAATTCCCTTTCATGACTTGTTTACTTTAGGAGGTGGCTGAGCACACATGCTGCTATTGTCTAAATGCCTTTGTCGGGGGCTGCTGTGTGCATCTAATTATCTAATGTGGCGTTTTAGTAGAAACAGTAGCTGAGGCAGATATGCAAGGACAATTTCATGCTCTTGTAAGAGTTACCATGACCTTGTTCAAATATTTTTCTTTTTTTGGATGTGCCTGCATGTGCGTCACCTGTCAAGAGTCATGGTCTGCTCACATTTTGGCTTACTTTCAATCCTGATTGCCTCAGATAAAGGCAGCTAATGACACTTGAGATTTAGAGAACAAATCTAAGTTCAATCTAAAGTCTTGTTTGCCATAAATGTGCAACAAACCTGCAAGAAAGAAAACTGAATCTGAAAGACTGAAAACTATTGCATTCAATAGTTTTGTGACTTGACAAAAAACTATACAAATTAAATTTATTTACAACTTAAGTCTTTAATTAGTAAAGGTGAGGGGAAAAAAGGAAGTTATTTAAATATAAAATTACTTTTTAATACAACATAAAATATTGATTTATTGGTTTTTAAATGCCACTTGAAACATAAAGTGCTGACTTCCATCTGTGATTTATTAGCGAATACTTTGAGAAGGGGCGCTTTAACAGTAAATCTTTTCCATGTCCACAGTTTGCAGACACAGCACTGTTTCTGGACTGCTGAGCAGGAAACTTTGAACCAAGATGGTTAATCAACCCTTCTTTTGTGTGCAAAGAATCCCAGAACAAGTAATTTCATTACAGTTGTGTTCAGTGTAAATCTAAAAACTACCACACGGTATTGTTTGTCCAGGAGAAATAAAAAAAACCAACCAAAACAAAAAAAAAGTGTGGATTTTTGTTGACTTTTAATGAGAAAAACATTTACTTCTGAGCTCCCCTGGGGCTGCTGCAACCCAAATTTAGCGCAGCATGTGTCGAGGTGTGCTTCCCCAGTCTGTTCCAACATTCTAGCCAGGATTTTCCCTCGGCAACCGCCCACAATCGATATTCACCCAGAGCTCAGCAAGCGGGCAAAACAAAAGAACTGCACTCCTTCCCTGTTGATTGCAAAAGTTGATCCACTGTTTTTTTTTGTTTTGTTTTTTTTTTCTAAATATTGTGATGTCGAAGCAAAGGAGCAGCAAGTCACTGAAGTGAATTAGAAAAAAAAAAAGCAAAAGGTGCTGGCTGGCTGCACTCAGTGAGGTATTGAGTGACGGCTGCTGGAGCGGAAGGCTCTGATGGATGAGTGGCTGTTGAGGAGATGTGACAGAAAGAGGTGTGACGGCATGATGGCAGTTTGCCACCTGAAAAAAAAAAACAACAACTACAAGATAGCATCAATCATTCCCATTTCCTTCTAGGACCACTGATGAGCACAGACTAACACACTGGGGCTTTCCTCACTGTTTTCTGTGAATGAATATGTGTGGTTTTGTTTCACCTCTTCCAGCTTTTTCAGATGCTACAAAGTAAAGGGCTACTTTGAGTTAGGTTTCCAGGTAGTAACTGCATAGGGTAAGGAAGGAATGAGGGTTTTAGGAACCTGATTTCAAGTCTGTTACAGGCAATACTTACTCTAGATATTATGATGCAACTTATAAAAATCCAGCAAAACCATAAGCAATCTGCAACAACAAAGCTGACCTTTACAAACCCACAAGAGAGAGAATTTTCAGACGCGCTGATAATATATGAGAGTCAGGAGTGAATATATATTATATGGTAAAATGAGAGATCCGTGTTATGGTGCTTTATATGAGCAATTAGCAAAGCTCTGAAGATGGTAAAGACTTCATAATACCATGAAAAGATTTCTTTAAACAACCAGCACCTGCCTTTCTTAAGGCCTGGAAACTTAGGACTGTTGTGGGCTATCATTTGCAATGATAGCCCACAACAATTCAAATTTCTGCTTTGAGTTTTAGCTTATATATTCACCACAACATCACCATATAGGCTTAGTAGCAGAGCCACTGCTTTGCAGCTTGTACTAAGTAGTTTAGGCCCCAACATTACAAATATGTCCAGTTAGATGGATTTAACAAGGATTCTGATTTCTAGGACAATTCAAAACATTTGCAGAGTTGTGCATGCAGTCTATAATAAACTAACTGTAGACTAAACTAAAAGCAGTGCTAAAATATCTATTCTATTCTAATATATTCAAAATTAATGAAATAAGAAACTGTATTTTGACTTTGTACTGATTAATGATTCCATAGTCAGAGAAAAAACAAGCTGGTTTCAGATTTGGATAAAAATACTAAACAAAATCCCAACTCAAATATGGTGTTGTAACTCTCAACACCCAAACTTTGATGTTTGCCCAGACCAATGAAAGGGCTACTACAGTTAAAGTAAAGTTCACCCATTCTCCAGGACAGGCAATCTGTAAGAAATGTAGAGTTCTGTGTTTTACCCAAAGACACTTCAGCACGAGGCAGGAAGTGACTTTCCAAACAACAACTAGAGCTGCCTTCATGAAATGCTGGTGCAATTTTTTGAAAACAATGTTATGTCACGTCTACAAAATAAAATGGGACGAGAAGTATGTACTTTTACTGCTACTTAATTGACATAAGCACTACTCAAATGTTTCAGTAATAACATTACTTAATGTTATTTCATGCTATGCAGATAATCAATCTCTACTGAAGAATTATTTATCACACTTATTGATGAGGATTCTTCAGGTTGGTTGCAAACAATGTACTATGAGCTACTTTCTGATCAATTCGGCTCAAGCTTATCTCCCCATAATTAAGTAGATCAAAATCAATATGACATATTCTGCCCTGATGTAATAGAGTCTAGAATTTTACACCACCTTATCCTATTGCACACACACTATTAAACTGTGGTACGTCAAAGCACCACAATATGTGCTCCAATACAGGACAAAATGAGAAACAATGCAACACAAGTTATGTTGGATTATACTAGAAGATATGCCAGGCCGTAATGATTTCAAAAGTAGATTCTTTCTAGAAACCTACGCTGTATTGATTTTGTTTTACTTCCCGGAAATTCAAAAGTGTTAATAACTGGCCTGCGACGCATTACTTACTGATTCCTTAATAAATTCAGGAGCCCTCAGTTTTTGGGCCTCTATTGCAGAGTAAGGCAGCCAACGCTATTAGTAAGTTGAAAAGAAATCTCAGGTTCGGATTCAGCATTTAATATCTCATTTATTGATCGCCTCTGATAATGACAGAGGCTCAGCGCCAAGCAGGAGGAGACTGAGAGTGGCTGCATGGTGAATGAGCTTCAGGGATCTAATTTAGCCGTGAATGTGATTCGAGTGTGATTAGTATTTATATGACACATCATCCACATTAGGCACTGCTTTCCTGTTCCACATGCCACTCTTGATCTTCCTCTCCCCTCCCTGTTCAGAAGACAAGGCACAACGGTGATAGGAACCATCTGGCTCTCCGCTGCTGGCACGAGTTCGGCTCAGTGATTATTGCCAAACAGCATGAACAAGGGTTTTCACTCTCCCTCGCTCCTTGGTGTGTCTCCCTCTTCTTCTGTTTCACACCTAGCACTATATCTCTCGTTGCCTAAGCATAAACAAACTCACGTGTCAATGAACACAAATTTGTGGGGATGTACGATAATTTTGTGGTTACCCATCTCCGCTAAAGCATCGGAGAATAAAGTTGTTTTTAATGTATGAAGGGCCTAGGCTGTTTTCTTCCTTGCTGTTACTGAGTCAGGAAAAGTACGACCCGAATAATCCTCTTCAGTTCTTCTTTCTTATTTTCTTGCCATGGAAATCTATTGCTCCTGCTGACTGATCCTTTCCTCTCTGTAGTTTCATATGAATAGGAGTGATGCCTACAATGTACTTTCTCCTCTTCCCCTGCGAGATGCCTGTTGCTCCACGGCTCAGCCCTGTAGTAAAGATGGATTACTCCACAAGAATTGCGTGCCCTGCCCTTTACGTATTTCTCACACACCAGTTCTCCATTATCAGCTTCATCCGCAGGGGGAAGAAAAGGGCGGGGGTGAAACGTGCATGCACAGACACATGGGTACACATGTGGAAGCTGCAACACTCGAATCCACACAGGTCTGAAAGCTTTGACAGGGTTGTTAACAGAGGGTCGGAGTCACGAATCTGACAAATCCTTTTTTTTTTTTTACAGGGAGGCGCAGACCTCTTGAATCCAGCTAAAGTGAAAACACAATGACAATTATTTTTCTTTGTCTGTCTTGTCTTTAGTCTGTATTTACCTCCATCCTTCTCTGTTAATATATGGATAAAAAAAAAAAAAAAACTGCATATCGATTTGCCAGCTAAGGACAACCTTGGTTAGAAAGCATTCATGAAAAACATTTTGAAATCTAGGCAGGAAAGAACTCAAGGCACTTGACCTCAGATTTCAGTAGATTTATTAAATCGTAACTGAGTTGTTTTTCACTGCTACCAGCATCAAAGATTCACACTGGAATACATTAAACATTTAGCACAATAATTTGGTACCAATTTAAAACTTAGTCATGAGCAGAAAGCAGTGGGATAGCTGATTCCAGACAGCTACTTAACAATTAAATAATACAATGTAATTAATTTAGAAAACTAGGTGTGGTAGCCATATTGAAACGCCTGCCAAAAGATAATTAAAGATTAAAACTCAAAGACAAGATAAGAAAAATAAAAGGAGGAAGAAAAACTATCCTCATGTACTATTGCAATGGTTGCGTAACATTTTGGAACAGGTAACCTGCCTGGCAATTATAAAATGGCCTATTTAGTGCAGCATTTTTGGAAGAAAACTGGTAAAATGATACAGTGGGGGAAAAAATATATATTATTGGACTTGTAAATGCGTCTCTCGTGGGGTTTTCCACATGAATTTCACACCAAATATTGGAACCAAGCAAAGTATTCCACATAAACAAGCAAATAAGTTCATATGTGCAATGAATAAGCTAACAGAGAAAGAGGACTGGTCAACCCTGATAAAATCTATATTTTTAAGAAATGTCTTTGTTGCTAATGCCGGCTTCAAGGCATTTGTTGTGTGAAGAAATTTGCCACTGGTCCATTTTTCAAGGTGCTGAAAGTCCCTTCATTGTAATATCCAGCTAATTCCATACATTTTCAATAGCATTTAAGTTGGGTGATTGACTGGGTCATGGTAGAATTTTATTTTCCATCTCAAAAATTTTCTGGGGCTCTGTGCTTGCTATCATTTAAGTTATCAAAAGTCCTGCCTTGTTTCCTCTTCAATAGATGAGGACAATGTTGAGCTGTCAAAAAATGTTCTTTGAGATTTCTCCATTCATGTTTCCTTCAGCCATGAGGCCTGTCAGTACTGTGTTTTGAAAGTACTGAAAGATTAGATCGCATATCAAATTTCAAAGAGGCAGTGCCGATCCTCTTTGAAATTTGGTATGTGCAATGACACACAATGAAGAGATTACTTTTTCCATCCTAGATGTATGCTAGGTTGTATCTTCCTAGCGTTTCGTTGGCTTATCCAATAATTCTGAAGAAAACTTTAAGCAAGGTTTAAAATGCCTTTTCTTCTGCAATGGAGTGTTGTGTAGTGAATAGCTATAGATGCCATAGTGGCATCTATAGCTACTACATCTATGCTAGTAGCTTTTGGCAGATCTCTGTGAACACTCTTTGGCTATTGGACAACACTTCTGAATATTATTTAAACTCCTCTGTGACAAATATTGTGATGAGCTCCTGGATGTCGCCACTTCACAATAACCTGATTTTCTTTTCACTTTTGAATTACGGGGCCCAACGGGGCTTGCTGGAATGTTCAAATGTTTGAAAATATTCCTGTAACCACAGCCATCTGTTTTGCAGCAACTTGTTTGCAAAGGTCTTGAGAGAGACATTTTCTTTTATCCAATATGAGATGCTTCTTGTGCAATAGCTTGGTAATGAGAAACCTTTTCATATGCCACTAATGAGTACTAAAGCAGCTGACAGGGACAAGGGTTGCTTTATATATATTGAGAAATTTCAGGGGGTTTGTGTTGATTTATTTGTAAGAATTTATTATACCTACTTATGATGTGAATTTTATCTCAAAGGGCTCATTAGGAATATATTTACTTAGAAAAACATTGAAGTCTTCAAGCCTTATTTTTTCTGTAGTAAATATTATCATTTAAAAGTCATAATGCTATACTGAATGTAGCTTGCAGAGGCCAATTATTAATTCTGGCAGAGGTCAAAACTAATAATTATTATATTATAGTACTGAGACATTACTTTGTTCAAAGGTCATGTTTTGGAAATGTAATATTTGTTAATTCAGCCAGTCACAGGTCTGTGATTATGAATTAAGGCTACAAAGAAAAGAGCCTGCTGAATTTATAAATGATAAAATAACTAACCAAACATGCTTCTTTGTATTAAGAAGTCTAAAAATGATCTGAAAATACAAGTGCATAGGTACACCACAGGTAAAATTAGACACTTCAACAATTTTTTCAGTTAAAACAATGTACTACAATTCACTTCAGATGTCAGCAACAACCTAAGTTATGTACGCATACACAAATAAGAAACTAAATTTATTCACAAATGAAGCTATGGTTAAAAATTTAAATGACATGGAAAAAACACTGAACACATGAGGAAAAAGAACCTGCACAAAAATTTTTGAACATGGCTAAATACTCTTCTGAACAAAATCAACAAGATCATAAACTGATTCAGTATGCTTGCAATTTTTATGCAACAAAATCATGGCAAAATGAGGTAGAAGTAAATAAAACATTAAGACAGACATGAAAAATATCTAATAGTTACATTGTTCTGGTGGTTTCCATTGCTAAAAGCAGAGAGGAGCTGCACAGCTAATGTCACTCCACCATATCTCAATTATTTTTTTCTGCAAAACTAAGTTTTCTAAATGTCCACTTTACAGCCTTTTACAGCAGTTTTATGTGAACTCATAAAAACTTGAAGTGTACAATTGTTTCAGTCCAGATGGACACAATGTGCATAACCCAGGATGGCCTTTAAATTACTGCTCAGTTGAAGCAATGATTTGCCAACACCAAAACAAAAGAGGCACACACACTTCCTACATTTGTCAGACATTGTGTGCAAGTTAAGGGCTTTTTTATACCCCTAGATATATGGTTTTATCATTCTGTCAATATATTATCAGGTTACTGAGCAGAAGTGGCTGAAATCCCGAGATTTAAGGAGAAGTAAAACACGTACACTTGACAGTTTTTAACTAAGCTTAATGAGATTTAGAATCACATTCAGAGGAGTTTTGTGGTTTGGTCCAATTAAAAATACAACACCAAATACAACAGACTAACCCAACTCAAAACTAATCATAAATCAACACATCCATATTCAGATGTTAGAATAATTGCTTAAAATCTTGTCTAACTTAATCACTGCTTAAATCATTGCAAACCATGCGTATTACATAAAATGTTAACATAAAACCATAACACTATTTCAAAAATTATGAAAGGATGGTTTTGAGAGTTGCAGAAAGTCACAGCTGGTATTTGGTCTTGGATTGGAAATGTTCGTGAACTTGAGAGGATGCAGGTGAGGGGAGATTTTTCCAATGCATTGCTGCGCATGCGATGTTGCACAATGGTTTTTACTTGGCTCAGCCATCTGTGGGGAGTGCAATCAGAGGGAATCATGAATGCAAAATCTAAAATCTGTGAGGGTTTGTGTTTTCTTCTCAGTCCTCTTCATATAAAAGTACTAAGCTTGGACTTCTTCTTGACAACGGATCAAGTGCATTTTGCATTTAAATTGGACTAGAGTTTGGAGAGCACACATTTCTTAATCTCCCAGCACTCATTGTATGCACAATTTGGGTGTGTCTATGTCTTAAAGCTGGGTGATGTATTTAACAGGGTAGTCACGTCTGTGAGCAATAAGCATAATAATAATGTGTTTCTTTATTTTATGTTCTTTCTTCTTTATGTATGGAGAACATCAATCTCCAAACAAGTGAGAAAGAATGGGTTTCCTTGTTAGATGAAACTTACAAATACTTTTTTGCCCACTAAAAAGGCGGGCAAAGAAAGGAAAACTTTGGGGTTTTTCTTAAAGGAAGAAATATAAATCACTGTACTTGTGATTTCAGACACTGAATGCAGAAATAGAGCTGCCATATTCTAAGAGGTCTTTTTGTAAATCACTTCCGCTCTTTTACACAAACACATAAGCGCTGTCACTGTAAAATACTACATTATTTTCACAATGCCATGCCCATTTTATACCTTTGCTTCTCACATACTAATGCACTCTTTCCCTTTCATTTTTAAGAACTGTGTATAAGAGTTCATTTGATATTCTCTTCAGCTGGGTTCTCTTTCTTCTGTTATGATAATGCATGAGAATTGTCAATGTTTAATGAAAGACTGGAGGCTAGATACTGGCTGAAGAAATATCCTCACTGTGGAACACGAGAGGTTCAATCTATAATTTTCTTACAAATTATAGATGAAAAATTTCAGAGAGCTCAGATAAATGTGCTCACACTGAGGCCTAATTTATTTTTGGAGCGATTTCTACTCATTTGAATGCTAGTTGTCAAGAGTAAACAGCAGAGAAACATACTGAGTGAAGAAAGGCAACCAGAACCGTGAGTGACTGCCAAAGCAAACTTTTCCCTCTCACCTCCACATTCACCCCTCTTTTCCTGCTGCTTCCATATGCAGCCTAAAGCTGCTAGTTTGCACCATTTCTCCTCATCCCCATTTAGGCGTGAAATGTATTTCTATTCACAGCAGTGAAAAAAGGGAGAAGAGGAGGGAGAGCAAAGGAAGTGACACAAGCAATCTAATGGAAAAACCGCCTCTGTCTGATGTCTGTAAAATTGCATATTCCTCTGGATAAAAACCAGGACAACAAGAAGCTGTCTGTGGCTACGGGACAGTCTTAGAACCATGTGAAGAATACTTGAATTAGACTTCTGTGCACTTATGGGCCATGTGAGAAAAGAGGAATCAGAGCCGGTGAAAGCAAACTTAAACCCAAGCTGATAAGTGGCACTTTTTGGGTGGAAACAGAGGCATACTCTAACAGGGCAGCAGTAGATCTTTGGTTTGAGTGGCAGATGCATTATCCCCTCAAGAGTCTCCACAATTGAAAATTCTGCTCTTCTTCTACATATGCACTTGTTTAACTCCACAACGGATTGCATGTTGTTTCGAAAATGAAATGACTGCTTTGCTGAAACCATATTGATGTGTTGACTGATCTATTGACAGATTTAATATATTTGATGAACCCTGAGTTGAAGGCTGTGTCATGACTGGCCTTAAATAACAAGAAAAAACAAAAAAAAAACATTTTACAAAATCTTATTTAAAGGAGGTGATAAATGCATGATTATGTTTAAATCAAACCAGGAAAAGCTGATGTTATTGGTTAAACTAATTTATCTGAAAATTTAGAGAATATTTAAGGCATGCTTTGGGCAAAATGTTAGTTTTAATGTAACTTGCCAAAAATGTCTACTTTTGCCTTGTGATTCGAGAGGATAGTTTTCCAAATGTCAGTGGGATCGTCAACATCTTTTTTTGTTTGTTTGTTGATCTAAAATATTGAAGTGTGAAGAAAAAAATAAAAACAAAAATTGTCTGTTGTACAGCATATAGCAATGATGCTTCCGATTGGAAGTAAAGTCTTTTTAATCATAAAGATAAATTAAAAACTATGCAAGAGAAAAAGAAAGACATTTTAGCAGTTCTACTTTAATTTACTCTGTAGCACATTCACACATTTTGTCAGAGCAGAATCATTCATCACTCAAAATAAAAAGCAAACATTTTCCAATGGCTAAAAGAAGACACCGGAGACTGAGATGCAGAACATGGAAGGCCTACTAGGAGAGGATTCAAGAAACTTTGAATCAGATAATAACCAGAATACTGATCATCACACTGTCAAAAGGAATATACTTAACTAATTGAAAAAACTAAACAAAAACAAAAACAAATACTTTAATTGTTCAGTTATTTCATCTCAGTGACATTAAGATAGTTTCTCATTTGGAGCAGCACAAATCTAATTCCTTTTCCTTCTCAGAACCTTGTAGAACATGTTCTTCCACCTCTATGAATACATTTTGTAGCTCAATCCCCATCAGACTTCTAAGAGCAGTTGAGGAGCACATGCTGATTTTTCACTAAAAACTACACTGCAGCTCCCCTCTGTGTCACAAAGGAAGACATCACTGCATCACTGTCTCAGTGCACTACAGAGCAGAAACATGTCTTCTAAATTTTGCAGAGAAAGTTGTCTGCCAAAATCTCTAAACATAAACTTTGGTCTTCTATGTATTTTTTATAGTTTCAAGAAACTGGGGACGTTCTAATGTGAATTTTGCAACACTCTGAACGGCACACTGTCAAAGTAAACATCCAAAGGTTGGGTGTTCAATTCCAGTGTCCTACAGCACACTTTATATGTCCTTGGAAAAAGCATTCATCCTCTCTGTACTGTTGTGTGAATGCATAAAGCTTGAAAATTGCTTTTCAGAATCTTCTTTCTAAAAGAAGCCTGAGTAAACAAGAGCAGTCAGATTTTCAAAGCTGGTAGAGACACACTTTAAAATATTTGCAGCCTTAATTGCAGCAAAAGGTTTCTCTATTCAGTTCTATTTGTTGACGTAGTTCAATTTACAACAAATGTCATCTCAAGGCACTTTACCAACAGAAGTAAATTCAATCCAATTATACTGACAGAATCCAAATCAGTTACACATATATCACAAATGATCAAACAATGTAGTCAACGTGAGTGTGGGATTCAAGTTGTTTAAAAGTTTTCCTACAGCATTCATTTGTTCTAGACGAGCTTGTCGTGACAATGGAGTGTAGTGTACATTATATCTTTGACTTTGAAGCAATCTCTCATACTGAGAACGCATGTAGTGACGTGTGGGGAAAAAAAAGGTGTTTTAAAAAGTGTTGACTGAGTGGGGCTGAATGCAGAACAACACAAATACATGTTTGCACTTTTGAAGGTTTTGAAAATACGAATAATTTTCCTTCCATTTTGCAATTATTCCACTATGTCTTGTTGTATTACATAAAGTCTCAATAAAATGGATTGAGGTTATGGCTGACAAAACGTGGAAAAGTTCAAGGAGTATGAATATCATTACAAGGCATCGTTTTACAACAGAATAAGGCTGATACAGAGGAGCTCTTGTTTGATATAATGAAGGTGACTTTGATTTTAATTCCAATCTAAGGAGGTAAGTTGTGTCAAAACACAACTTTTAAAAGGTTATTATGGTTGCATGGATTACATGCATATCCATCCATCCATCTGTTGGCAGGATGGATGGATGATAACTGTGCAGCATATTTTGTACTGGAGAGTGTGATAGTGTAAGAGTTTGAACAATACATGTGGACCATTCTACTTTTCTTTTGCACACGATGCTTTGTGATAGTGCTTGATGATGTAGAATATGAGTTGTAAATACCATCTGAAAGACGTCTTTACAGTGTCTGCATGATCATCCAAAGATTCCTGCTTAGTGATTGTAATCTATCAAGAAATGTCAAAGAGTGATCCTTCATCCACACAGAGCCTAGAAAGACACATCTCTAGTTCATCTTCAACACCATTATTACTTTTTAAAATCTTTTAAAGCCACAGCAATTCATTTTTAATGTGAATGAATATTTCACAGAGCTCTAGAGTTACAAAAGGACAGAGTGGGAGACTCCAGATGATATAAGAGATGTGTGGTACATACACAGAAAGCTATAACACTGAGTCCAATGTCTGTTTTATATCCAGTTTGCAGCCTTACCACCTTACAGTATGGTCTGAAATGTGATGCAGTGTCAGTAAGGATAAGAGCTATGAATCACTCATAATTTGTTTGTGAAGAACTGTAAGTACTGCCCCAAAGTGTTATCTTAAATCTCTCCAACTGGATCTATCTAAAGCCTTCATTCTAAAGGTGTTAGAGACTCGAGCAGCAATCACCCACCAGCACTGCATCAATGCACCTGACATGCTGTACATAAAGGTATCACTAATGCAAAGAGGAGTAAAAATGAAAAGAGTAAAGAGAAAACAGTATTAGCGGGAAATGAGGCCACAGATAACAGTCAGCAAGCAGGAATGAGGGAAGAATGCTTCCTCAGCAGCCTTTTTTTTTTTTCTTCAATTATCTGCTGCTCACTGAAGACGATGATGGATCGCATTTGAGGGGGGTGTGCGGAGGGTAACTCTTAGTGGACTTGAAGCTTAGCTGAAACCGTATGGTCAAGAGAGCCATTAATCCATCTCAGAGTGGCGACCCATCGAACTCCGCCGGCAAAATGCGTGATCGAGCTATAGACGGAGCAGTTGCACAGATAAAGCGGCAGAGTACAGATCTGATTAGGCTCCTGTCTATGCACACTGCACGGGGATTAAACACAACAGCTCCTTGTTAGACCTCCCCACTTTGTTCCATACGCTACGTTTGCTGTAAGTGAAAAAAGATACCAGGGAGTATCATCATTCCCTTCACTACTTCACACCCCTGCATGGACTCAAAATGTGATTCACATATTAATATGCAGTTAATTTGCTACTGGTGCTGGTTAAATAACACTGAATACATTATGTATTATTCCTCCTTTAGCATCAGAACTTGATATCAAATAAAACACTTATTTATAAGTCCTGGTTAGGTACAAAGTGTTACACTCGCTGGTATCTGCATTTGCATGCCTAAAGTGTCATTTGCATTTTTACATAAGCTTTGCCCAGAAAAATGTCCTGAGTAATAGAGAACAAAGCTCTGTGTGCAAACCCACAGTGGCACAGCATCAGTTCATATTTAATATTCAATGATTGGATTTTATATTTAAAAGAAAAAAAAGGCATATTCTTTACTAAATGAAGCAGACATTTGATGTTTTAATTTATCAATGTCTCAAAGTGATGTGAGGGAGTTTTGGGCCACTCTTCTAAACAGACTTTTGTTTCAGCACACCTCTCTTAAGATTGCTGTGCAGCATTTCAGCCTTTTGCAGCTATTCTGCCTTAGAATTGCTGCCATATTTGGGATCGTTGTTATGTTCACAGCCTGGTTTGGGATGCGGTTAAACTGTTATACTTTTATTCTACACTGCTTAACAGAAAAGTAAGTTTTGTCAAACATGTCGCTGTGTATGATGACTAGTGCTGTCAGTCAGTTAAAAAGCGTAATCAGATTAATCATGAGAAATCACTATGTTTAACTTTGTAAGCTTGAAATGTAAAAATGCACGATTTCAAAAAATGCTTTACTGTCACAAGCATCTCACTTTCTTAGTTTCCATATTCAGAAAGTCTTAAAAGAAGTCATTTTGTTTCAAACATAATTTAGAAATGCTAACTATCAATTGGTTGTGCTTTGTTGGAAGGATAATTCACCGTTGCAATAAGTGGGCGACATACTAAATCGGTTTTATTTAAAAGTCCATTGCTGTGTTTTTTTTTAAACAGAAAGGCTTTTAAGTCATAATAGGAATGTGATTAATCTTCATTATGCAATATTACCTTGTTAAACTTTTCAGATTAATCACATGCATTAACACATTAACATTGACAGTCCTAATAATGACTATCCATGGTACCATAAATTTTGGAGTTCATTTAGGATTTCAGCTTTAGTTTTTTTCCATTTTCATAAACATTAACCATTGGATTTTAAACTAGGCCCACATATTCTGAGCGTGAATTATTGGGTTTCTTTGCAGTTTTTCTGATCAGTGCACAGTCAAACTTTGGGTTTAGTTTGTTAAAGCTTATTGTGACTCTAGTGGCCTTTATTTTTGCAGTAATCAGACAGGAAATGGGGAAAAGAGAGAAGGAGGGAAGACATGCAGCAAAGGTCTGAAGGTCAGGAATCGAACTGCAGAGGGCTGCGTCGAGGACTAATGGGCTCCATGTACAGGGCACCCGCTGTACCGCTAATGGGTTTGTTTCGAACAGTTTCCAATTGTGAATAATCTTTTGTACTATTGATCTTTTAACCCTGCTTAACGTAATTGGCAGCAATAATTGCTTCTTCAAGGTGATTCCGGATATCATCTACTTTAGCACCGAGTTAGTACGCACCTTTCTCTTGGCCTCTTCAAATCCTTTAGAATAAGTAAGGACATAATTTGTTTTTCTTACAGTTTTCTAATGTAATTGTTGGAAACATTTTCCTTCTCACAAAGTAATAAATGAAACCTAGAGACTTGCACTCAGTTCCATTACCTACTATGCACTACTTCTTAGCATGAATACATTTTAATTTAAATAAAATTAATTTGAGTGGCTTGCTGAAATTATCATGCGTGGTATTAATTCTAGTAACGCCTGTTCTGGTAAAATCAGTACTGTGATTTGCAAAAACCAACAGTTCCCTACTGGATATAACAAATATGAAAGTGGAAGGAAAATTTAGGAATTTGAAGCCGACACCTTGGGTTTATGTGTTTATTACCTTTAAGAAAGTCTAATCTACAAGGAGGAGGCTTTAGAGGGCAAGTTAAAGAACAGCTGCTCAGGCAGCAGGAAGGATTTGCAAGATATATTCATATAAACTTTTAAAGTCTCTTTTTTCCCAAGGCTGATAAGTTCACAATAGAAGTAAAACAATTTTTTATGCTTGTATATTAACAATGAGAATGCTATTAATGGTGATGCGACACTCTCAGCACAAGAAAAATGCAGGATATTAAATTGTTTAAAAGTTTTATTAAAGATTTGAAGGAATTGGAAATTTGAACTTGTAAAAGTAAAAACAATTTGTTGTTTCATTGTTGAGTTTACATAAGTACAGTTTGATTTCACAATAAATCAGATTGTACTCATGTTAACATTGCTTTTAAGCGTAGCCAGTTAAAATTGGACACCTCCTCCAGATTCCACCAAAAATGCATTTAAACGCTGTTAGTGTTGCTGATGTTCTTCACAGGAAGAGAGCCCCCAAATCTAATTTTGCTTAATATAAACATCAGCCAGCGCTGTGTGATATATGACCACAAAACACACATTCCTTATGTCATATATTCTATGTTGAAAAGTTGATATTCAAGCAAGGCACTTTTTTCTTATATTACATGCCTGCTGTCTAGAGAAACTGAACCAACATGTATCCATATGCATAATTCAGACACTTCTCAAAAGAGAGCTGCAAATTAAAATCAAATGAGTTGTTCTGGCTTCATCAATTTTATAAAGCAAAGAAAAGGAGAAAAAAGAAACAAAGGAGCTGTATATTCTTTCAGAAAATTCCAAACTCAAGAACTCCTCATAACCCGTTGCTACTTATAGTTTGAAAACTAAAATGTCCAACTGAGCAGCTTTCTGATCAGCTGCTATCTAACCCATCAGTAAGTAAGTAACTTTTATTGTAGAATATTTTAAGGGGGAAAAAACCTACTTCAAAAGTGCAAAGGAACACAAGACCTCTGAATATTGTAGTGTCGGAACTGCGGAAACTGTCAAAACACGGCTTGAAAATAACCGAATTTAGTTGAAAACAGGCAAACCAACAAGGAAAAACAAATTAATGGATTATATTAAGCGTTCTGTGATGTTAAACAGGCTGTTCAGGGCGATATTTGCAATAATGCAGCCAATTCAACTCCCAACCCCATTGGAAAATTAAACCAATAAACTGAAAAAAAAAAAAAAAGAAATGTTCAATAGCTTAATTCAATCACATATTTTTTTTTAAGTCTGTGTGTTAGTTATTAGAACTGTCAAGTGGCCCAATTAGTAAAATTTTATGGCTATTTTCACTTTATGTTAACTCATAAATACTGTATATTTACTGAAAAACTAAAACCACTTTTATAAAATATAGTACCTATAAAATACAAATTAGTCAATGAACAGTGTTTTGCAAAAAATATTCACATGCTTTTTATTTTAATTCCATAGACATAGTTAGCCACCTACCCTGACCAGTGGGAAAAGGAGAGTCTTATTCAGAAAAGAAGCCAACAGGCTCATAACAACTCTGGAGGAGCTGCAGAGATCCACATCTCACAAATCTGTCCCTAGGACAGATATATCTAATTATGTTCAATTAAGTAGCACACACTTACAAGTGTCATCTCAATGCACTTTAAAACGCAAACTGATCAAATTTATATACAGAAATGTTGAATCAAATCAATACAATCACACAGACAGAAATAAATATGATACTTTTTTTGATCTATTTGATCTAACACAATGCAATCAAATTCAGTTCAAAATATCAACTTGCCAAACAATCTTTTAAGGAACCCAACCAATAGCACCGGCTCATTAATGTTGCAGCAATCTCTTAGCATGCATGATAGTATAGAGGGACAACTCCCCTGTAAATGGAGGAAACCTCCAGAAGAATGTAGTTCAACGTGAGCACCCGTCTTCAATTGAACTGGCAATTTGAGAAGACAAAGTAGACACACAGACTTACTACTTTGTAACTAAAAGTAAATAGCTTTTTAGTTACTTCATTTGGAAGACAAAACACAACATACCACATCATCTATGCGCCAGTAGTATAATCTATAGGAGGAAACATTGAGTACATTTAATAGTGTTAAAATCTGCAAACCTGGTATTCATGAAGAGTGACAGAAAACATGAGATTGTTGAATAAAATCCACAAGAAGTCCTGTTTGCACTTTGCCACCACCCATACAGGATCAAAACACAGAAAAGGGGGCTTTTCCTAAAAGGGACATGTAACTGAACTTGACGTATAAACTAACAATGGACCTTCCTCACAATAAAGCATGGTGTTGGGAGCAGCATGGAATGGAGAAGATGTTCTTCAACAGGAAAAATAAGATGGACTAGTTTAAATACATGGCCCTGACAGAAATAATGGACTTCAGAGTTGAGACAGAAGAGTTAAGGCAACCACTTTAAACTCACACCCATAGCTAGAATGAAGTGGTTTAGAACTGTGCATATTCATGTGTTACAGTCCTCTGAAGGCCAGACCTAAATTCAAACCAGAATCTTTGGCAAGAGTTCACAAACACTCTCCACCCAGTCTGATGGAATTACAACACACATAGTTGTGTAATTATATATTACTATGTGTTGATCTATGAAATAAAATCACCTTGCAGTTTAAAGTTGTAAAATAACAAACCATGAAACAGTTCAAGCAGTGTTAGCACTTCAACAGGCACTGAATTGCAGCAAATAGTATCTAAAGCTTTGCCGTTTCTCCTGGACGTTAGATTTCAAAGAGCCTTTTAATTGATAGAATCTGCCTTGTCAGATTCTCAGGCTTTACCATCAGTCATTCTTACCAGGCTACACCTGATCTCCAGATATTTCTCTCCAGCTGTCTGATTCTGTCTTCTTTTTCTTTTTTTAACTAAACTGAACTCAAATCCCTGCGAGGATGTGGAGGAAGAGTATATAGTTTTTCTCTCTCAAAACAGGAAAACCCTTCACTCCAACACAAGTGAAATGTGTTGACACATGATTGAGAGATAATACTGCTTTTGACCACAAAAGAATCTGACTTAAAAAGTTGAGAGTGCGGTTTAAGAATGAGTACCAAAAAAGCCTCTAGTGGGAGGAAAAAACTTGTGGGCAATGTAAGCTCACATGTTTACCTTCCAAAAAAGTAATATTCAGATATATCAACATGAATTTGTATTTAAATTCTCAATAAATTGCTCCCTTATGAGGCTACCCTCCCTCAGCTTTCTTTTTGTCTCATTCCCTTTCAAAACTTCTGATCTTTTTTTTTTCTCAGATCCTTTTATCCATTTACATATTTTCCCACTTTTCCACTCTTATTCTCAGTCACCTTCTTACTTGTCTTCTGCCACTCTTCCTTTCATTGTGTCTTATGTGAGGATATTTTCAAACACAATGAAAATAAATTACAGAGCATAAAAAGACTAACATAGTACTTTGACTGAATTATTTATGTGGTGTACTATAACCAAACTTCAGCTACAATTGCGTTTTTTTTTTTTTTTTTTGAGGTTGAAGATATTTTGTAGCTATGGGGAAAGCCTTCTTAGCTGTGCATAATAATGAATAATAAATTTGTGAGTATCTGAGCACACAGTTTAAAGTGTGTACTTGCCATTTTTCTCAACAGCAGTGCACCATTACAAAGAATGATGATGAGTGTTGGCTTGATAATTGAGTTATGCTTTTCAGATTTATGAGATAACCAACACCTCAAAGCTGTTTACAATGATGTAAACAGCTTTGAGGTTTTAATAATCAGAGAAGTGCTTTGTTATTATTGCATCTCAATAAGTCAAAAATATTTATGAAGGAATATAATTACATTTTTTTAAAAATGAAACAATTTGATCATATAGATTTACAACATGCATTACACATTATGTCTCAGAATAAAACTGTATCGCAATAACATCAAGGCAGATAAAAGTATTTTTATTACAGACAATAGGTCTTTAAAGGGGTGTTTGGTATTTTTGGCAATGTGTGCTGGTGCAGAGAGTCCTGCTCGCAAAGGAAGTCTCTCTTTGTATAGCGTGTGCAAGAAAAAGGTTTCAATCTTTGAACTGAGTTACTGAAATGAATTAGCTTTGCTGTGATGTTCTATTTATTAGGAGATATCTGTACCAATAAGTTTTACCACTTTCTGTTGAAATATCTATTTATTCTGTCAGATTCTCTTTTTTTCCTTTCAACTACTCACATCTAAAAGTTTTCAGTTTCACAGCTTTTCAAAGTTTTCATTTGCCCTTTTTACAGCCTTGTGAAAAGTGCTGTTTAAATCTTGGGAACGGAATGATTTACACAACTGTGTCAGAATGTATGTGCATATATTTGATACGTTGTCAGGCCCATTTTTGCGACAAACACTAAGACCCATTGTTTATGGGATCCAAAGCCTGGGCCCCTTAAGAAGAAGTGATGTTTTGGGGGTGGTGTTTAGGTTTATGACTAAGGTGTGAATTGAGTTTAGGCAGAAATGGTTAGATTACATAAATGTAAGGGTTATACTATAGAAATGAATGAAAAATGAATGGAAGTCAAAGTTCCTGTGAAGATAGAAAGGCATACTGTGTGAACGTGTGTGTGTATGTGGAAAAAATATGTATTTGCTGTTGTTCAGCTAATTAAATTTAAACCATGAGGATGTCAGTTATATGTTATAATGTATAGATGCAGCAATGCTCTGGTGGTGAGTGGCCATTCTTTTGAGAGCTGCACCCAGCTGTGCTGTCACACGGTGCAGAACAACAATCCTACCGAGCCATAAAACAACCTCTATATCTGATGTGATTCAAAATGACAGCATGATGCACACATAAATGTGCACTGAGAGAAACTCTGTGCTCTCAGCACTTAGAAGAAGAAGGAAAGGCAATGATAAAGCTGAGGAAATTCACACAAGCTTAGGTCAAACATACCTGTAGATGATGCAGGCACAGTCTCTGCAGGTCCCACAGTTCTCAATGTCCTGCCCCGTCCTGTAGGAATGTCTTCTGTTGAAAAGCACACAGATGACATATCAGGGGTACCAGGGGCATGTGTTGCTGCATGTCCATTTGTGTAACCCCTCTGATACATCAAGTTACCTCACTGAGCAGTATTTCTGGCACAAGGATCTCTGAGAGTACGCCGGTCTTCTTCCTGAAATCATCCCTGATCATTTTTTAATGAACTACACCCCCTCCAACAAGCTCCCTCAGTTATGTAAACCATGAATCGCAGTGTCACTCAGGGCATAAAATAATGCTTAGAAGGTGAAAGTCAAGTTTGCATGCCTACAAACTACTGTGGGGTTCTAATACTAGAATGGACAAAATTAGACAAAGGACCTGTCAGTCACATGCCTGGGAAGTCTCTGCATTAAAGTTGACATAATATTGTGGGATATTCTGTCTGGAAACCGTTTTAGCCAGATATTTACATACAATGTTTGAAAAACCCTTTTATTTCTCATGGTCTGACATTATGCTGACAACCCTGTTGTGAGTCAGTTGGGATTGCTGGCACTATTTCTATTTACTCAATCCTAGAAGAATAAGAGATCAGTTTTTAATATTATTTATTTACATAGTCAAAATTCTGAAATCGACATAAACTTCTGTTTTTTTGTCTAATTAGTAGAGTTACATTTTAAACTGTATGACTCGCACACACCTTTTCAGCTTTCCCTACAAATTTTTCTATTACACTGAGATTTGTACTTTTTGATGGCCTTCCCCAAACAGTCACCTTCTTATCTTAAAGCCATTCTCAGACTTATTTAAATAGTTCATTGCCCATTTAGAAAACACACGTGCCTAAGCCTGAGAATCCTAATTGATGTCTTGAGGTGTTGCTTGTAATGTCCACACTATTCTTTGCTTGTGATTCTATCCATATTGTAAACTGCACCAGGCTTTCCTGTAACAAAACTCCCACACAGCATAATACTGTCACCCCCATACGTCTCAACCAAGATGGTGTCCGGAGGCCTACACGTTTCTCCCTTTGCAACAAGCGTCATTATGGCCAAACACTTCACATCTAGTATCATCAGACCACAGGACATGTCTTAAAAATTAAACATCTTTATCACTGTCAAGTTCTAAACTGTGATCTGTCGCTTTTGTTGATTTTTGGGGTAATAGCTTTTTTTTTATTTCTCTGTGAACACAGTCTCATTTCTGAGCAGTATGATGAACAGTTTGATCAAGTCTTCAGGAAAAGAGACACATGTAAACGTTGCAGGACTCTCGCCCTCGAGGACTGGAGTTTGAGACGACTAAATTAATTAGAAGTCTACAAAGCCTTTGCAGCATCAGCTGTACTTTCAAAAACCATTAGAGGTCAAATAGTCTTATATGTAAATCCTTGATTTTAATTAAAGTTATGAACAATTTCCCAAAATGTATGGTATCTAGCAAATGGAGATCATTCATTAAATCCAAGTTGACTTAAGAAAAATCTTTTTTACAATGATTTAATGTCAGATTGTAAGACATAAAATTAGTTTTTTTAATATAGGGCATGTAAACATCTGATTTCAGCTGTACCACTAAAATCGTTCTATGGATTCATAGACCCACACCCATTTACATATCGTTTCCTGTCCAAGAATGTTCCCACATCATATATGTACTATTTTGGTGCGATAAAGAGAGAGAAATTACTAAGCCGCTTACAACGCAGGAAGCAGATTAATTAAGTCTTGATGGGAACAGTAAAAGGTTTACACTAAGAGGCTTGGAACATCTAAAACCACCAACATGACGGCAGCTAAATGTTGATTTCTATCAAACCTTGCATGCTGCACACATGCATGAAGCTGCTTCAAATGGATGCAACTGAGTCCCCTAGAGATTTCCCGTAGTCTGACGTGACATAAATTCTTTGACATGCAGATAATTTAAGCTTGAATGGCTGATATGAGACATCATAAAAATAGCTACACATTCCTCTTAGTATTCAATGTGGTATTTCTTCATCACTTTTCTTCACAAATCTAGATGTTTTACCTTGTTGTATTTCTCTTTCTAAACAAACTTCCATTGTGTTCCATCCACTTATTCTTGTATTAGCAATGGGTACAGCATGGAAATGAAATATAAATAGGGGAACAGAAAACCATCAATCTGTAAGCATCACCTCACATGACACAGAGAGGTTATTACTGCCGACTTGTGTATGCACTTTTTGGTGAAATACAATTTGCCTTCAAAGAACCACTTTTCTGTACCAGTAGATAATACATGAGATAACAATCCAATGCCTTAGTTTAAAGCTAAGCATACATTACTTTCCCTCGTGGAGTCTGAACTTTGAAAAGAGATTTTTTTTTTTATAAAACTATAAACTCCTAGGCTAGAATCTGACGTCTACCTTTAAAATCATACTTTCTACTGTCATACCACTTTTTTTTTCTTAGGACAATATCCTCCATCTTTTCTTTGGGTCAAAGGGAATTTTGTATGGTATAGAGTAGCAGATGGCCTTTTTACACCACTCTTGGCCCTGAGCTAAGATGTCCAGCAAGGGCAACATTTACAGCTCTGTTGGCCTGAGGGTTTCAGTCATTATGTATTTACGGCTTCAAATTCTGGATCACTCCCTTTCTGGCCCAGGGCTTTTATGTTGCTTTAAAAGTCAAATGAGTTCCTTTTTCATGCCTTAATTTAACCCTAGGTGACAGGGTTGAACTATCATTAACACTACCTGTGGATTATTCAGCACCTGAAGCATGCTGTTATAACCACTCCTATTTCTGAGAACTCAAGAAAATGTAGGCCTCGGAAGTAAAGTTTTGACCTGCCAGACTTATACTTGTTCAATCCAAATCATGAACATTGATATCACAAGCATTAGAATTTTGGGGGGTAAAAATAGGTCAAAGGGGAACACATATCGGGAGTGCCACAGTGCATCTCTTTAAATGAGAGGTGTCAGCTGTTTTTTTATAAAATGTAGAAGCCCCAATACGCCATGTAGAAACAACCAATGTGGGTAGTTTAATAGAAAAATAATACACATAATTTTTGTGGGTTTTCTAATGCCACCAATATGAGTTGCCCCTTACAGTAACTTCACAGTATTGCATTGTCCTACTCACCCATCTCTCTCTGCTTCCTTTTTCTCAAGGTCTTGAATGACATCCAGCAGGACCTTAATCGTATTCTGGCTTGTCTCCAGGACGCCCTCCAGACTGTGAAGCTGGTTCTGCAAGCTACGAATATCATGCAGGGGTCCATTGGGACTCAGGAGCTTTTCTGTCACCCGTGATGGGTCCAGTTTACACCTGGCCCCAGACATCAACCCTCCAAGAATTTCCTGAACCTGTCTTAAAGTGTCAGCTTGTGTGGGACTCAGCGGCCCAGTTGCAGGCTGACCTCCAGAGGCAGAGCAGCCCCTGGCACCAGAGCAGCCCTGCTGGCTAGGAGGCAGAGAGTGTTGGCTGTTTGGTGTGTTGGGCCTGACGCTGGCTCCTGAGCAGAGCATTTTGTGTAGCACCCCAAGCTGAGCCTGGGCTGAGCTAAGACAGCTGGGCTTAAAACAGGCCTTGGCAGGGGAGGAGGTAGAGGAGCGCCTCTCTCCCTTCATCACAGCAACTGGCGGAGTTTGAGCTCTGTGCTTCAGAGAACTGGCTCTCCCACAGAACTTGGGTGAGTCTGTACACTTCATATCCGTTGTATCCTCCTTTTTCTCTTCCCTCTCCATACCTTTTTCATTGGCCTTGCTCTCTGTCCTGAGCATGGGTGTTCGGGCTGTGGCAACTGCAGGCTCACTTCCTTTTTTCCGTGGTGTGTAGGGAGGAGGTGGTGGAGGAGGAGGTGGAAGTCGAATGCCCCTCTTATCCTGAGCATTATAGGGTGCTTGAGAAGGGGGAGTGTATGGTGGTGCAGCACGAAATGTTGAAGAGTACAAAGGAACAGCTTTAGTTGGAGTCCCACAAGCTTGAGCATTCTGAAGAGTGGACACATATGCTTTCACAATTGGAGGTGGAGAAGTGCAAGATTCAAGTCTAGGGACAGGGGAGGGATAAAGGGTTATCCCTGTGCTAGCAGGGGGGGTGTTTTGCACTGTTTGATATGGTATGTTACAATGAGATACTGTTTGTATAACAGTGGTGTAAGAAGGTGATGTTTGATTAATCTGGGGTTTGTGGGGGCCACCTGGATGAGTACTGGTGTAATATGATATGGATGTGCAAGACAAGGCAGTCTGAGTCACAATTGTACAGGGTGTGAGGTTTGTGAGTGGTATATTATTTGTTGGACCTGATGGTGGCTGTTGATGTCTTACATTTGGGACAGCATTGGGCTGTTTGTTAGGTTCACAAGATGTTAAAATGGTGCTTACATTTGGAGTAGGGGTGGAACAGGTTAAGGAAGAGGATGATATTGATACTGGGGATGTGCAGTTATATGATGAGGACTGAGGGGCAGTAAAGGAAGGACTTGAGCAAACAGTAGTTTTGCTGGGTGGTGTTGGGGGAGACAAAACAGTATAATAAGGAATAGGGCTTTGGGCAGCAGAAGGTGCAGGAGTGGAGGAAAGAATAGGTAGGATGTTTGGTGGAGGATTAGTGACACTTGCTGGCTTAGTAGGAGATGAAGAAGCTGCCTTATAGCCTTTTTCAGTGATTGGTACTGGTGCACTTGCCAGTGTTGGAGGAGAAGTACAGTAAGGCACAGTAGAAATTTTGGTGGTGAGAGGGTTTTCAGCTGCAGAAGCAGACTCTTGAATGTCAGAATGTAAGCTGGGTGATGCAATTAAAGGTGGAGAGGCAACGGAGCTACAAGTTGGCAATTGTGTAGTGCAAGGTTTATGATTTGGGGAAGATGGACATTGAGAGTTTGCTTGTTTTTGAGGGGTACACTGCTCAACATTTTGAGGTAGGGTTGGACAAGAATTAATGGTTTGAATTTGTGTTGAGCAGTGTTCGTCACTCAAATTTAGAGACTGATGTTTACGTTCAGTTTGACTTTGGGTGGTGCAATGCTTTGAAGCTGGAGGTGAGGATGGACCCTCAGTTTGAACTTCAGTCGTACACAGTTTGGTATTTGTAGGAGGAGGAGGAGACCGAGGGGGACTTTCAGTTTGTGTGGGAGTGGTGCAGAAGTGCACTTCTTTTCCAGGATCACTTGTTGTCCGGCTTAGGCGCTTTCTCCTCCTTACTACTGAAGGAGTGCTACTTCCCTGGCGCTTGGGACCATCTCGGCAAGATATTGAAGAACAATGACACAGATCACTATTGTGAAGAACTGAAGGTGGACAGCTGTGTCTGGATGGTTTTACCATAACACCTGACTTAATTTCTGTCTTTGAGACTTTAGATCTTCGTTCTACCACAGTTTTATCCCCACAGCTCGGAAGTCTGCTCTGATCTTTGGACCCAAGCAGCACATGGTTGTGGCTAAGGTACTCATCTTGAGAGTCGTGCTCATCATCTCCATCCACACCAACTGAGTCCCCAATGCTGTGGCTACGTGCATGGGTGGATGAGAGAGACTGAGGTTTTTTGAGGCATGGTGAAGTCTGAATGGCTGTGCTGGTGCTTGTACTGGGTCTTCGTGTCATTGGTAAAGTTAGAGAGTTAGACTGTGGTGGCGCCCAACATCTGCGTGTAGGACCAGGTGTTAGTGGATGAGGTGGGGCCCGTGCTAAAAAAGCAGCCACCTTTTCTATTGTACTCGCCATATCCCCACGCACAGCACCCACCACAGAGGTTTGACCAAGTAGGCCCTCAGTGTGTGGTCTGTCTGTCCATGGCTGAGGGGACATGCTGTTGTGTTTCCGGAGAGGATGTGGGCTGTCACGGTCCTTGGCAGGCCGTTGACGGGTGTTATTTTCTCCTGTTGCACTGTTGCCACTACTGCTACTGCCATCCTCAAGGTCTTTGAAGCGAACCTGATGGGTGCGGTTGCGACGGCGCTTGAGGCGACTTTCAATATCTGGTGAGTCTCGATTAAGCAGCACAGAGCGTACAGTCATTGTTCCAGGCAGTTTGTCCGCCAAGGTGCTCTTGCCGTTGCTTCGGCCTGTGAGCAAGTGATTAGGCTCCTTGCTCACCATTTCTCTGGCCTCTCTGTTTCTTCCCCAACATTCACAGGCAGTTTGCCATTTTAAAGGCCTTTTTGTTCAAGCGTCAACGAGGAAAGTATGTTTTTCATTACTGTTTTGCTACAGTATTAAATGCATGTGAAAGCTATGTACTTTATTGACGAGTCCCATTTTCCTCATAAAACCAAACAAAGTTTGGTCAACTCCTGCAAAGCTTAGTCCATTTGTAGAATAATTGTCCTTAAGAAGAATTACTACAATGTCCACAGGTAAAGGTAAACCAACACCATAAACCAACAAAATATGACATATTAAGATAAATTAGAGAAAAACAGAATCAAATTTTGTTAAAGTGAACATGTCCATGCTTTTATATGTCCTTTAAATTTGTGCACATTTTCCTTTACTCCCATTTCTCCTAATTTCCCCTTGCAAATATCACGATGAGGCCAAAAAGGCTTGCAATGCCAATGGGCAGAGAGTCAGGGAATCTAGCCCGTTCATCTTTAGGTTTGCATACTTGGCAGTCCCTTCTTGTACTTGTGTTTTGTCCCCTGATCCCTCAGGAGATCCAGTGGTCCATGTATGGGATGGTCTTCGGAGGGTCTTCCCATAACGAGCTGCCTTTTGAAACTTATGTTGTCAGACTGCTTTGTCTGTTTCGTTGATTTCACTTTCTGTATTTCAGTTCTTGAGTCAAAGTGTCATTCTCCCATGGCTGAAGATGGTGTTAGCTCCTACAGAAAAGTACACAAAATGGGGAAAAAAAGAAAGACTGTAGTTGTTTACAAATGCATATCTGTTTAAGCAGTTGTTTGAGATAAATAGGATGGCATCAGGTAAGCAGCTATTTTGAAATGAATAAGGGTACAGTCCACACAGTGAGAGGAAGACGAATACATTAGTCAGGAGAAACGACTGAAGAGTTGGAGGTAGAAGACTACAAGCAGCGGAGAAATAAACACTCCAAACAAGTGAAAAGGGATTGTAATTAAGGCCTATTCATATTGGCTGAAGGGGATACTTATGTTTTATGTCTATTTGATTTTCTCTGTATCATTAGCAATTGTTAAACGTAGCGTTGCTGTAGAAGCAGCAAAAAGTGTTTTTTCCACCTCTTGGGAACACAGAGTGACTGTTATCATATTTCACATGTGCATGTGTCTTACAGATTTTCCTTTTCCTCTAGGTTTTAACAGTCTGTGGCACTGTTATCAGTTCTTGATGATCTGCCACGATGACATCCTCTCTGATTCATCTGGTCACTCTGTGGCAGTTTGTCTACCATGCTGTGGTTAGTAGTATGTTCTCGTCTCTCTGATGCTGCGTCATGTTTGTGACATACATAATATACATATATATAGTATACTGTATATCACTTCCACCGCTTGTCCGTGATGCTAGCAGTCAGACGTGATGCTGTCGTCTGCCTTACAGGATCTATGGATTTGTTCCTTGTTATCTCCTCGTGATAGCCCCTGACACTGACAGGCCCACGCGCTAATTCTGGGTGCGAGTGTGACTGTCCGTACTCTTATCTTCTGTGGGAGGGGTAATTAGTGACTCCTTCACAGCTCCCAGGTTATTTAGGGAGTGTGATACCCGAGGCCCTGCCACATTTATTTATGTCCACCATTTTTTTTTCTTGCTTTCTCTCTCTCTTTTTGTTGCTCTGAGGAGAGGGATCTTTGTCAAAGCCGCACCCTTCCGTCTACCTCTTTAAAAACATGGTTATTAGGATTAATTATGATTGCAGTCACACAGACAGAGCCCAAAGTAAAAGAACAACCATAGTGACTTATGAAACATACCACAAAGTTCTGATTCTTTTTACTTTCTTATCACTTCTGTGTGTAAAGATGAGCTAAATCACCAAGACCAAATCTCTCTTCGAAACGATAAATATTCTTATGCGTGGATAATCTACTTTTCTGCTACAGAGGCTGAAAATACAAAAATAAGGATTAATCTTTAGCTCAACAAGGTGCCTTCCAAAACTATTCATACCTCTTAAAGGGGGTGTTATGCAAAATCAACCTTTGGGCTTTATGTCATAATGTTATTCCTTCATCAAAAACATACCCAGAGTGATGTTTTGACTCATTCATGCATGTTCTGAGGTATCACTGAATCTCCTGTGCCAGCCAATTGGGGTGCCCTAACACTTACTTCTGCAATGCACCGCCTAATTCCCCAAAGTTTTACGTTAGAGCTGCAGTCTCCAGCCAAGCACCCTCTCATTGCACTTCCCCAGCACAACTCCACCAGACTAGCAGCAGCCAGTTAGCAAACATCTGGTGGAACTGAGCATCTGTTGAGCTTATCATGCAAACTACAATACTTCCAATAACGGTTGTACAATGAACAGCATGAGAAGCATTGTTGTGTTGACATCCTTGCAGCTTGAGTGTTGGAAAGAGTAGGAGGTTCTTGATGAGATAGAGACCAATTTTTCTGTCTGATGCAAAGTCACAATGTTTTTAAGTTGTTTTTGACATAATACAGCATTTTCATAAGAAATGGAGGCAACATGCTTGATTAGGACATAAAATGGCACTCAGTGCCTGGCAAGCACATAATACTCAGTCTTAAAACAGCTTCAGCTTTTATTACTTTATAACCACAAATATCAGTTTGCTTTAAAAGGATTTCATGAGCAATCTGAATATCATGTGTCATTTTCCACTTTACAATTATTCATTACTTTGTCTTTTTTGACTGTTAGTCTATCACTCAAAACCACCCAAAATGACCCAAAGTTTGTGGTTGTAATTAGACTTGTGTAAAAGTTTCAGTAGTATATACAAATTTTGTTCTTTGTGTTTGATATTTATATTATTTCACAACTCTACCGGGATAAAATTCTCTTCAGACTTTCCAGTTTCATCCATGCACCGCCAAAGAAGCATTACCCTCTCTTATTCTATGGGCTGTCATCCTGAGTGTGCTCTCATTCTATCTTACTTGAAACCAGGCCCATTTTTCTCATTTTCACCCATCACTTGCATCTTCCTCTCCACATTTACGACACTGTTGAAAATCTCCCTTGTCCGCATCTGAATTCTTTGCTCTCAGCCTGCAAACTAGCCTTGGGTCAAAATTTATGCCGACAGTTTAATGAATCCATACCCCCTTAATGCTGCATGAGCTCACTCCAGGGGCTGAGGCCAGCCATTTACCCACATGTGACATTTCCATGTTAAGCTTTTATTGGCAGACAAGAAATAAATCACCAGGCAAGACGATGAACGTGTGCAACGGCATAACACCAACAGGAGTCATAACTCTCTATCGTTATTATTTAAGATTTACTCTAGCCCTCTTGCTTCCTGCTAGTGACTGTGAGAAGGCTTTACTCCAAGTATAGGCATCTATCCCCTCGTGGGGTGACAATAATGCCTGCATCGCATCCAACTCTTCTTTTCTAAACAACAATTACTCAGAGAAACACAGATCTCACAGACTCAAGAAACAAGGACATCCTGGATGTGCAAATCTAATTGTAATATTCTGAGCCCGGGGTCCTACAGGAGTGGTGAGCATTACATCCATGACAATAACACACCTTTGGTTCTCCCTGTGCCAGGGAGGTAGAGGGGTTCTGTGGTTTGAATTGTTATGTAAAGTCACGTCAGATCAGATTGTCTAGGCATGCCTAAATTTGTCAGACAGGACTAAGAGGGGGAGGAGGCAGGAAGAGGAAGGAGAAGAGATAGACATGCTTAGTTATATTTAGAGATGCTATGAGACACAGAGTGAACTGTGAGGAGTAGAATTCTGAATAGGTAAGAGGGAGGTAGGGTGGAGGGAAAAATCAGGGTGGTGGAAGGAGGGGAGAGTTGGGTTGGCAGGCCGCAAAGCAGGAGGGAACAACCCCTGGCAGCAGAGGAAATGTCATGGTTAGGGTTCAGTGAAGTGGTAAATCGGGAGCATCAGCGCGTCAGGGCATTTAAGGGTTTACTGAAGAGGAACTAAGAAAAGCTATATGATCAGTCATTGGCCCTGTGAACACAAAGAGGCTCCTGGTTTATACCTGTGCTCTGTCACAGGAATTAACAATGCTCTCGTGGCTCTCACAGTAGACGCAACCTGCACCAGCCGTTGCAGTTCTCCTGCGGTCTTGTCAAAAAGGATCACCAATTCAAGAACAGCTCCCTGGGAGTTGCTATTAGATGCCTATTTTGTTAGGTAAGCACTGTGTTCAGCAAAGCACAGCAAAGTCTCACGCAAGCAGGTGTTTCATTTTATTTGATACAATACAAGCAGCGAGTGAATTAAAAATTGCAAATGTACGACTTTGTGGTGACAAAGATTTCTCTGTAAACACAGGCACATGCATATGTAAGCAATCTTAAACCACACACTCCCGGAAATTATACGGATGCCTCTTGGAAATAAGGGAGTAAACAACTTTGACCTAAAGCAGATATAATAAGCATTTTTTATTTTTTTGCTATTTAGGAAAATAACACATTCTCAGTAAGATGAGCATCCTTGGATTGTCCTGTGAAGGACACAGAGGAGCTTTAAAACAGTTCATTTGCATTTAACATCCTTTACTCGACTTCCCCTAAACAAAATCCACTGCTGCATACATGGCAGATTGAAGTTGGCAAGGCTATTGTTGGACATGAGGAGTCATATTTTATTTTAAACATGTTTGAGTGTCCTGATAAAGTGCTACATAAGTCTGACGCTATATCATTTGTGGTTTGTCACAAGCCCACAAGTAGAACATGAGGATGGCAGCATCTTGATTTTAGGATGTTTTTTTCAGTAGGGTCAGGGCTGGTCAGAATTGATTACAAAATATGTAGATGCAAATACAGTGTAATATGTATTTTGCATACATTACATTGGAAAGTAAATTTTCCAATGGAATGTTGACTTTCCAATGTTAACATTGGAACGTTTCTGTTAAAAAAACAAAGATTTTTAGCCATTTTTCCTCCTTCTCCACATTATGGACCCAAAATGGGTTCCAGAGTGAACACTTTGTCTATGTGTATTTGTGTGGACAACGAAAATGCATCTTTGTGAAAAAGGTGATGTATTAGCCCAAACATTAACCTGACCTATAACCAAAAATGCATCGTATGCATCATACATAACAACAACAACGGCAGATTACATATTTATAAAAGGTCCTGCAACACCTCTTAAAAATGTTCCACAAAAGTCTGGTGAATGTTGTTCACCATTCTTGTTTTCTTGTCGTGTTTACCTCTAATCTCATATGGCGGCAATATGCACAGGTCCAATACTTGATATCTAACGCCATTTGCAGGTCTGGAGGAATAAAAAAAAACATCTTGTTTTTGTGTGGATGAAAACATTTCTGACAACAGTCCCATGTGGACACGCGCATTTTTGAAACCGGGGTCAGAAGACAACCTGTAAGAGGCTCTTGAAGACTTGAGACTAGAGTAGGCGTTCAACCCTTAGCAAACCCTTAGCACTGTCATTGTCCTTAGTAGGACAATGACAGTGTACAGCTGGAATCCAATTGAGAATCTGTGGCAAAGGATTTGAGATGCACTCTATACAAATACAAGTTTCTGAGTATTATTTGACACGAATATTCAAACAGTTCAGATTTGTTCTTCCACTTCACCATTATGCACTACTTGTTGAGGATCTATTACAAAAAAATCTAAATAGTCTACACTGAAATTTGTGGTCATAACAATGATAAAAAGTGAAAAACATGCAGCATGAGTACTTTAGCAAACACTAGCTGGAAACACTGTGTGGTGTTGATGCATTTGACTGATCTCATCAATCCAATCATCCCAAGCAGCAAATCAAATCATGCAAAGAAAATTTTTGTATTAAATTCACTGCATGGGAACTCAATGAGTACAACCATTATGATTGTGTTCAGACGCTGTTGTAATAGCCTGTTTGTCTAAAACGATCTCCGTGTGGCCTTTTAAAAACCAATGAGAGACACAATTCATGAGCCGAAGTGAAAGCATTGTACAAAACATGGCCACAAAATTATTTTTGTAAATAAATATACACTTATGACTCAAATCACTTAAGATAACGACGGACCATTAAACCATCTGGTTCATTGTTGTCTGAATGTGTTCTAGATATAAACCTAAGCTGTTAGTATGGCAGTGCAGCCTGATGTGGCGTTTCTTGTGTCAGCCTGACCTATTTGCTTTTTCTTAGAGATTTTTACTGAAAGAAAATAGGTATTGGAGTGTTACTCCTTAAAGCTGTACATTTTTGTGTGACACTAAACCGTAAGCCAAATACACTAGTTGCAAATAATGAGCCCTGATCATTAACATTTGAAACCGCTTATAGGAGCTGTGAGCCCTATTTGCTATTTAGGTGGGCAATCTAATATTTACAACTTGTCTTAGCTACCATGTAATGGTTTACTATAGCTGCTTGTTTTGAAATGAAACATATCCTTACGTAACTTTTTCTTTGTATTTGATGAGGAAACATCAAGCTGTCAAATAAGTCTCCTGGTTGTTGCTTAATATCTAGACATACCTCTGATTATAAATTGAAAATGTTTTACGCAAATTAACTTCTGCTGCCATTAATTATAATTTACATTAACATAAATGTTTGCAGTCACTGGTTCAGCTCTTCATAAGGAAGACGTATCACAACTGTTTGAGTTTTCCTTCCAGAATGTGTTTGCCAATAATGATTTGTTCCATCTGTCCTCCTCTGACCAAAATCCTTTGCCTAATTTGAAATTCCTATTTGTAGGCCAGTGAATTGGAGCAAGCTTACTCAAGCAACTGTGTGCAAATTTGAGAATGTTTACCCATCACACAAAGATGGAGCAAACATTGCTTGCTCATTAGGTAATTTATGATTTGGGTTCTGCATCCATCATTGCAGAAAAAAGTTTTACTGAAGTTTAAAGTTAATATCTTTGTAATTTGTCAGGAACAAAGCAGAACAGACTAGCACGCTCATAGATTCTCTGCTTAGCTGCAGAGAAGCAGCGTCACTTCTTTACAAAGCAACGAGTACATAATACAGCATTACCTCTAAGCCAAGTCTATGTCAGCTTTATGAAAACACCTGGCCAGTAGACAGAAAAGCTCTCCAACTGTGGAGAAACTGAATGACAGAAAAATGGGAGATTGGTAAATACTCAGGCGATATGAAAAGAAACACAACTGAAATTGATTCTATATACATGTATGTAACTTATGCATATTATGCTGACCTATTGACAGACAATATGTTAAATAAAAAAGAAAAAAGTCTTTCTACTCATGATCCACTTCAAAATTCCATACTCCATTTTCCAGATGCTAATTTTTAAACACATTTTGAACTAAACCCAAAGTTAGTAATGGCAGATGTCCACTAAAACTAAGTCTGGTTTTACTGAAGGACTAGTCCTGTTAAAAACAAACAAATAAAAAAAAAAACATCTTGAGGTTCAGAATCTTGCCCAAGCATGTGGCCAAGAGAAGACAAAATCTAACTCATGATCTTTCAATTACAGGATGACAGTTCTTCTTACTGAGCCCGCTAAAAAAAAAAAAAAAAAAAGTAAAAATCAAGGTTAAGTGAGAAGTAGACTATTCTCTGGAAGCTCCTAGTCCAACACAGGGTAACATAGACATACACCATAATATAAACCAAGGCCATTTAAAATTGAAAATCAACCTTACAGCATGCGTGGAAACCAACATATCCACATTAGTTCACAATATTTTACCCATTCATACATGGTTACGACATGATCCAAATCTCTGTTTCCTCCCACAGTCTCAAAATAACCAAATTAAGTTAATTGGGAACCCAAAATGACTCACAGAGGTGTGACTGTGTGCAAGAGTAGATGTCTTTCCTGTGCATCTCTGTGTAGGCCCTGTGATGAACTAGAAATCTGGGCATGATCCCTTCTACTTGTCCAGTGATTGCTGGGTTCACCAGCAAACACAATCAAAATAGAATAAAGAGCAGAATGCTACCATTAGGAGTAACTTTAGGTTTTCTTGTCGTATCGTTGGAGGTCTGGTTCTGTATCAAAGGCTGTCGTCACTAACCCTGATCTTCATGGATGTATTATTTTTGCCACACATCTAATTTAAATGAATCTGTCGGGTTTCTGCATATCATGAAAGGCAGTATATACACTGAAATAGAAGAAAACATTGCCTTTCACCTGAACAATGTGAAAATATGGTTGAAAGGTTATTGAGGTTGATCAAAACTGTAAAATATGCCTGACTTTCTTCAGGTTCAATTCAGATAAAACAGCTTGGCTTCAATTTTAAACATATTTATCTGGGCTTCTATGGATTTTCATGGTTTGGAGATCCAGAAGTGATGGACCAATTACACATCTAACACATGCAGGACAGTGGGCTCTGAGGACTGGAGCTGAAGACAAAGCAACCCCAGTAAAAGAATTAGCCATGGGAAATTATGTTATTAAATATTGTAATCAGGATGGGTAGAAATATCTGTAAGAACTGTAATTAACTATGAAAACAGTAAACTCTAATAGCATTTCCAAACCCTGAAAACTGACAGTATGCTTAGATTACTTACTTTTGCATGCTGTTTAGTGGTATAACTGCACTAATTAATGTAACTAGTGAAGTGAAGCAGCCCATTTGATAAAAAGTTGGGGGTTTTTTAGCAGTCTTTGTGAAGAATTTACTGTACGCAGTGGAAGATTTAAAGCCAGAGAATTAGGGATTTTTTTTAAAACCCTTTCAGTGTTATTGCAATAAATATTCTGAGATATTGTGGTAAAATTTAAGTCTACAACCCATCCCTAATGAGCAAAACGTGTGTGGGGGTTTTCAAGTAACAGTTAAATTATACTGATGGCTGAAACTTTAATCATCAACCAAAACGTTGCGACTATGCACATTATTTATATACAATATATTCAGTCTGAAATGTTCTCAGCATTTTTTTAACAATTATTCCAGTAAGCAGATTATAAAAACAATGCTTGAAAATCAATAAATCAGCTTTCTTTTTTCCAAGCTCTTCTGGAATGTCAAAATCCTCAAGTTTCCATCGGAATCCTGCAGGAATGTGAGGGAGAAACTTGTGCGACTTCTCTTACAGAGGTGTGTGTAAGGGAATTTGCGTGTAAATTGCTGTGACTAGGTGACTAATGCTACACCAACATACACTAGACTTTTCTTAGAAATAAACACAGGTCTATACAAAAGGAATTCCCTCTGTCAATACCGCCTCCTCCGGAAACTTACACCAAACACCACAGACACACACACGCACACACGACCTGAGTCATGACAAATGTGCAGAGAAGGAACACAGCTAGAATCTGCAAAGCTACATCAAGTGCTTTAACAATCTGAGCTCCTGGCTGTTTAAATCTTCTCACGGAGCAGCGCAAACTCAGAAAATAACTCCCACACCTGCAGTAAAGCAAATCCCTGTATCCAAATAAGCAAAATCCATTTCCCCAAGATTTCATTCTCTCTCTCTTTCTCACACACACAGGCTAAGGTGCACAGCGGGTGCAGGAACACACCTCCATTGTCAGTAGAAATAAGTGCACACAGACTCAGCTGCCTAAAACAACATAAACAAAATTTGAGCATGCACGTGTACTCACGCATGCGAGGATGCGCTGCACTCTGTTTCTCTCCTCTTTGTAGAATTCAACAGAATGCAAAGAGAAACAAAGAAGTAGTACAACGTTACTAAATAAGAAGAGGCACTCGAGTTGTTTCTGAAATCTGTCCTCATCTTTGCTTCTTCTCACTTTGCTATCGCTATGGTGATGCTGAGAGGAGGCTGCTGGGTAGATTGCTGTACTATCTGCCATCAGGACACAGAACTGAGTCACACATACCACATCTACAACATCCCTCTTCCTGTTGCCCTCTGCGCTGACTCTTCCCCATACACAAACACACGCGCTTGCTCCTCTTCTGTTATTCCTTCACGTTGCTTCCTCCCTATTCTTCCATCCCTCGTGTTTGCTTTTTATCCTCACCTCTCTGTCACCGCTGCACGGTGAGCTTCACGTTGCATCCTTTTCTTGGGTCCACCTGCTCCTCAACTCTCCTCTTTCCCCCCCTTATCCGGTTGTCTTTTACCTCACCCTCCTCTTCTCCCGTGGATTCAAGCCTTTCTTTCACGTGGGAACCCTGCTCTCCATCCCTCACAGCTCTGCGTTGCGCTGTGCCTACCTAGTTGTCTGAGTGTTTGTGCTGTGAGTGGAAGTGAAAGGACAGGAGGGGGAGCAAGAAGACAAGAGTGAGCAAACAGGCAGTTACACTCTCAGATGCTCCTCTCCGTTCTCCCTTCCTCCTCTCCCCCGTTTCTTTCTCTCCGCATCTCTCCATCATGACCTCCTCTCCCCAACGCCATGTGAGCCCCCCGCGTATCCTTGTAAGCAAAAAAAAAAAGGGGGTGGGGGGGGGGCGAGAGGGAAAGCAAGAAGCTGGATGGAGCGTAGAAGAGGCAGAGGGAGGTGGAGCTATGCCGAGTCGGTCTAATTAAAAAGCAGAGTATGTACAGCTGCAGAGAGCAAAGAAGGAGACAGCAGGAGGAGGAGAGAGGAGAGGCAAGTGATCCAGGGGGCGTAACCGAGGGGACACACAGAGAGAGTGGAGGCAATCAGCGGGGGCTGGGAACGAAGGGGGCACGGGGTAGCTGGAGGAGAATGTGATGGCGAGCAGAGAGTGGTGTGAGAAAGGGAAAAGGGAAGAACTAAAAGAACACCAAGGTCAGCTGGTGGGTGATGCAGAAAGGTCAGGCTTGGAGGGGGGGTAAGGTGGAGAAGGAAAGAGAGGGCGATAGAAACAGACAGGTAGAATTATTCTACAGATATCTCCCATATGAGTGGAGGGCATAGCTGGAGAACCGTGACCAGCAGGATAATAGAGACACATGGACAATGGCTCTCAAAAGAAGAGCCATAGCCGTACAGACACCGAAGGTTAAGCCGCTCTACTGTTTTCAGGCCGCTCTTGATTAACATGCATGAGTGTTATGCATGCAAATTAAAGGGCAAATCACCAGTATGTATTAAATTAATCACAGGTCTTTGCTTGGTTGGGCTCCCGTTCAAGGCTCCGAACACGAGGGAAAACTGATTTCCTCCATTGTTCTGGCTGTTGCGCATTGACCCCGTCATCACTGTAATGACTGTTGTCACCTCCGGCTGTACAGTAAGTAGCAGAAACCACTCTGAGATTGAGGAATAAAATAGTCTACACCTACATGCCTGGAGGGCTGAGACATCTCATCCCATTTTTATCAGCCGTGATCACTCATTTCCCAGTATCACCTTGCTCTCCATCAGATTTGCATTAAAGTGTTTCGTGTAGTTATAGCTCTCTACACTTTCAGAACCAAATAATAGAAAATGAAAGGATTTCAAATATAATTTCATTGAAGGAGCACACCTCCCCCTAACTGAATTTAGAGTAAGAGCTCAATGGACAGGCTATCCAGTGCACCACTGACTCATAATAGGTTATGCAGTAATGTTCTGTAATACAGGATGACAGATTTGAATATATTTTTCAGCACAGCCTAACACAATGTGCCCAGGCATTTCATGAGGGTTGTGTATTGTAACTCCACAATTCAAAACTGTGAATAAGTGCACATCTAACAAGAACATGTTCAAACTTGAACATCTTCATTATAATTTTTAATGATCTGCAATATCACCATAATAATTAAGTATCTAGATGCCAAAAATATTTACACCTCGTGAAGACTTTTTTTTTCCAAGATATGTCCACTTTACAACTGCTAACTTCAATGTAGTGGTCAGAACTACTGAGGGGGATGGGTGAAGAGATTTTCACAGAAAAACTTGTTAGAGGTTGCAAAACACTTGGCAATAGATCACCTGACAGCTGGGACAATAAAATTATTTAGATCAAAGCAACTTCATGTTAGAATAGCCCAGTTAAAGTTCAGACCTAAATCCAGTCGAGATTATGTGGCAAGACTCGGAGATTGAGGCCTACAGATGCTCTCCCTCTAATCTGATTCGGCTATTTATCGAAGAACCTTGTTATCGCAGTGTATTTTGAATTAAACAAAAAGTTTAAATAAGGAGCTACATGTTTACATCCTGCATTCTAAAAGTATTAGTGAGTCATTCGCATAAACTAATGAGATGGTAAAATTAACAGAGAGAAAACAACTTACAAAAAAAGATGCAAAAGTAACAAAAATGGGTGTTGTTGCAAAATACATTGCTGTTTGATTATTTACCAATTACAATTTAAGCTCCTCAGTAAAATAAGCATTTACCATCATTATTTCCACCTTGGACCTTTTGTACACATAGAACAATATGCCAAATATGTCAGGAGGATTGAGTTACATATGTAAAATTAACAAGCCAATTTGAAAATATGAGGGTTTCACTTCAAGATTAGAGCGGAATCAACCTTTTGTTTTGTACATTTCAGGAATAGTGTAACTAAGAGGAGTCCAGGATTTGTACCTTCAACTCGACTGACGCATAGTGACACGTTGTCCAAATGAGGGTGTTCAGGGTCATTAGCTGAATAGGGAGTTTTACTTTGCGCGACTGCAGCAACTCTGATGTCTGCGAGAGCTCTGAACGACTACTGATGTAAGAAGTAACTGTGGCTGCTGGAGACTGTCGGCACGGTGAAGCAGCAGATGGAACAGCGGAGGATAATTAGAGGAGGACAGACTCCGTGAGCCGTCTAAACAGGCGGAGAAGCCTGCTGGCTACAGAGAGGACCTTGAGTTTACAGACAACAAAGCGTGTCTGCTGGCGCTGTTCTGGGCGGGTTTTTCAGTAGATTGTCCATTATGTTTGGACGTTTGAAGCTCTTTGCCGTCTCAGCTGCTCCACTGGGGCTTCTAGTGAAGTTGTGTGAGGGTCAGGCCATTTATAGTGACCTAAAAACTGTTTTCTGCTACATATACAGCAGTTATCTGTGAAAGGGATTGGAAATTGTCATGTCGTATTGATATTGTTTAGAGCTGTTCCATCTTTGTATTGTTAAACGGCGCAACGTGGTACAATGGAAATAGAAAGACACTGACGTTAAAAAAGTAAAACAAAATTAAAGTTCTACATTTTAAAGTTAGCCATTTGAAAGACAGCTAAGATTTTCAGTGAAAAGGGGAATGGTTACAAAAACATTAAAAACTTTTACTTGTATTTTGTGTACATTTACTCGGTAAACCTGGCCAATAACTGGCTTTAGATTTTGAGTTAATCTTTTGGAATCCTTTTAAATATAAACTAATCTAATCCAAAGCCTCCTTACATGCAATAACAAGAACACTCAGGATTTTGTAAGTGGGACTTTGTTGAAAGCTTATAAGCAATTGATATCTTATCTGCAATAGCTAGCCCTCCTGGCTCCTTCAAACAGTATAAATCCATTAGCTGGTCCCAGAGGCTTAAGCCAAAGACTAGTCTAAATGGGGCCAAGATCGAAGCAGGCTTCTTAAAACAACTCCAATCTCCAACACATCAATGTTTTTTAGGCAAATACTATTCCATGAACCTTTAGTCTGTCATCACAGGAAATTATATACATAAGGACTTATACTTATACATGCAGGAGACAGAGGTAGGAAGCAGCGCACCATCAATGATCCTTCTATATGGGCTGAGAATGGAACATGAAAAGTGTTTCCAGTCATAGTTACCATCCATTTTCTGTACACCCTTGTCCCTAGTGGGGTAGGGAGGGGTGCTGGTGCCTATCCCCAGCTAACATTCCGGGCGAGAGGCGGGGTCACCCTGGACAGGTCGCCAGTCTGTCGCAGGGCAACACAGAGACAGTCAGGACACATAACCATGCACTCACACACTCACACCTAAGGAGAATTTGGAGAGACCAATTAACCTGACAGTCATGTTTTTGGACTGTCACGCATGCACAGGGAGAACATGCAAACTCCATGCAGAAAGAACCCGGGCTGGGAATTAAACCCAGAACATTCTTGCTGTAAGGCAACTACCAACTGCGCCACCCCATAGTTACCATATGGTATAAAATTAAAGAAGGGTAAATATCCTAAATTTAAGTTACGTGAAGGTTTATTTTGACACTATCTTCGTACTTTGACGAGAAATGCTTCGTGTGCAACTAACAGCCCAATCCAAAGATGGCAACTGTTTAAAGGGTTGTGGATTTAAGGGGCTTTAAATAGCATTTACTATGATCCAGAGCAGTCCTAGTAACAGACTCTGTCCTCTTTATTTGCTGGTTCCGCCTTTTTAAGTCTCTAGTTCCTACGCTGCTACCCCAACACACAACTCCCTACAACAGAATTACGAAAAATCTTACTGCAAACACTGAAGAAGCTGAAGCTCAACAGGATTTAAAGCCTGCTCTGTCCCTTGTTGTAAACATACCCATGTTGCGACCCTGACTCATTGAAAGTCTGAGGTGTATCGAGTGAAGAGGAATGATGAGAGTCTTCTGCGGTGCTCCAGTGCTGCACCACAAAACCTGCAACACATTTCCAGTAGTTCTGAAAAACTCTTAACCATCCCTTCTAAATAAACTTTTTTTTTTCCAGACACTGTCATAAAGGGAACACTGAACCTTCCCCCGACTCTCATTATCTAGCCTCTGTATCTTCCTTGCAACAAACAAAAAGCTTATATTTAAACAGACCCTGAAAACTACACTCAGATCAGGTCATCAATCATCACCTAATGCAATGTCTCAACTGAGATCCCTCTGTAGCCAGTACCTAAAAAGGGTTTTTATTGTTTTGATGTCTTAGTTTCAAGCATGATGGATGAACGAGGCCAGTCAGTCATTTGCAGGACCTGAGTAAAGGTGGCATCTCCCTCTTTGATCTGAGCCATGCCCTGGACATTGTCATAGATCTTGGGCTCCTTTTGATAGATGAGGGAACTTTTCCTGCTTTGTTTCCAAGCTGAATAATGACTTTCTGTGCCTGTCCTCTTGTCTTGCAAAAAAAAAAAAAAAAAAAAAAAAAAGAGGCTGAAGGTCAGAAAAGAAAAGCTGCTTGGCAACATAATAAATGGGAGACAGGATTTACTGTGAAAATAGAAAGATATCTGGCTGCCGCTACCTGCAGTGAAGGGCAATAATACATCGGACAAATCTTAATGCTTCCTTTGCTTGTCTGCCCCCACAATAAGTCTTTTTAAAGTGAGTTTAGATGGTTTAAATCGGCTGCACTTTAATTAAATTAGATATGCGCAGCAGGTAGCAGATCTGGTCGTAGAGCTCGTGGATAAAATTGCCTCAAAGCGTGATGCTTTGTAATGGCTGTTTCCACCAGGTGGTGATGTTGTTCATAAAGTGATGGGCAATGTTGCATTACAAAACACTTTTTAAATGATTCAGTAGAAGAACAGAATATATTTTTTTTTTCTTACTTGGATGGAGGCAACTTGTCTAAATGCAAAAGGTTGTTTGTTTATTGAACTGTTAATTATTACAGAGTTAAGAATAAAGGGGCAAACAGGCGGATGATAATGAGCTGTGCTTCTGCAGAGAGCGGTGCGTGTGTGCGCCTGTTTTATGTCTCTTTTTGCTCCGGGCTGCATGAGTGAAATCCAGAACTGTGTCCTGCTGATGTCATGGATAGTGGAGTTCTTAAAGAAATGCCACGAAAAGAGATTAATCACTGGCCAGGGGCGTCATGGCAGGGGGACAAAAACATAAAAAATCCGAAAGTTGCTGTTTATCTAATGCACGAGAGAAAACAGGTCTTGCAAGTTTCAGGTACATGACACTGATAAAGTGTCGATGCAGCAACCATGAATGTCCCGATTTGTTTTAGTCTGTTTTATTTGATGTGTTTAAGGAAAACATCTAAGAGTTTCCTCAGCTGCATGCCTGGGATTTTAATTTTCTTCATAAAGTTTTGTTGTAACCTTGTTCAGAAAATACACCGTCATAAAAATGTGTATGCCTTTTTAGCCATGTTTCAGTTCATCAAACAATTCTGACATCAAACATTGTGTTTTCTCAATAACCTGAGAAAACACAATGAGTTTTCAAAGTTAAAAAGGGGGAAACATATTCTTCAAAAGTATAATTAAATTGCATTAAAAATATGTTTATTTGACTCAATTCATCAGGCCACATCCAGGCTTTATCAAAGCCTTGTTAAATTAAGGAATCCCTTAAACAGAACTTGTATGTCAACACGATGTCAGCATCATGTCCCAAATCTAGGACAATCAAGAAAAGATTAAAAAAAGTCATTACAGAGATCTCAGTAAATCACAGTGAGATGTTACAAAATAATCAAGAAAAACCATCAAAGTAATCCATGTCTCCCCAGTTAGTGTCAGTGTTGATAATTCAACAGTAAGAGAAAATGGGCAAGAAATAATTATTTCAAACTGCTATTTATATTCAATCTGGATATCTTTGTTTGACATTAAACGAAATCCGATGACCAGAAACATTTAAGTGTGACAAATCAGGAGGAAAATACTCTTCCCCTGCGCTGTGGGAAACTATGTCTGTTTCATTGCAAGAAATGTTGTTGCTGGTCTTTTAAATTTATTCGACTATATTCAGAAATTCATACAGAAGGAAATGAAATATCAGCCATGGATATCTCTACAGGGTTGATGAATTAAAATGGAAAAAAGAAAACATTTATATAGTGCTTTCCTTGTCATACTGATAATTCAAAGTGCTTTAAACTGAATCGGTATTCAAATTGGGGTTAAGTGCCTTGCCCAGGGGTACACTGACATGCGACAAAGGAGGATGCTGGATTCAAGACAATTACTCTTCTCATTGAGCCACAGTCACCCTGACAATGCCCCACTGACCCCTCGCTTAAGACGTTACCCTATGTGCTGTCAATCAATTGTAGGCATTAAAACAAACATTGGTTCTCATGAGGACAATCATTCTTTTCTCTGATTCGTGTCATTCATCCCTTATTGTCAAAACCCTCCCTGGCAAACTTTTCGCCCACTCTGCTCTCGCTCTAATGAGAGCATGTGACGGAGGAGACGTCACGAGCCGGGACTTAATTATAGAGTCCGTGTCAGCATGCGAGCTCGCCCGCACACACATACACAATCGTTAACTTACTTTTTGTTGCATCTTAAACTGACGCGGTTCGTCGTGGGTGCACGCGCGGCGTTCCTGCTCCGGTTAATATATCCATCCTAACCTGTTTTCAGCTTCAAACATTTTCCCGGTTTTGTTTTCAAGTAGGGTTGTTTCCGGATTGTGGTGCCGGAGGGGGTCACGTGATGACGTAATGACGTCATCAGATCGTGCAGAGTGTTTTCTATTAAATTGAGTATTGTGTGTTTGTTTACAAGTTTATTTATTTATTATTATTTTGTATACTTTAAGAGTTTATTTGAGTTAGAGGTAATTGCTTAGTTTTTTTTGTTATTTTGCTGGGTTGGTCTTTTCGTGGGCGGAGCCTGTGGCTTTAAAAGCAGGGCTCTGCTCCACAGGGAGGCAGTCTGTGGCTAGACTCCTGACAAGTCACATTGAAGGTGATGGACTCTTGCATTTAAGGTACTGCTATTTGTCTGTTTTTAACCTGCCTTGGACGTCCTTTGTACATGTACTGCACCTCTTTGATTTGTTCACCTGAAGAAAAGCTTAATAAATTTCACTAAAGTGATCTCCGGCCTTGGCTAGTCATTTATGTTTGACCAAGTCATAATAGAACCCTGTCACAGAGCAACTATAGTCTGGGGACATGATCTTGTCTGTTTCATTTGTGTTTCTCTTTTTCTCTCCTCTAGCTCCTTAAAATTGAGCTAAAGATAAAAAAAATAAATAAATACTGTATTGATTCTAAACCACTCCAATTTTTCCTGTTCACATCACGGTCAGCTGTAACAAATTGTAGGGACTGATAAGCAGTTATTGTTATTCACGGTGCGTAATGTACAAGTAGGGCTTAAAGAGAGTCCTAAAAAGATCAATTTTTGTTTTTGTTACATTTGTTTTAAATCACCTGAGAAAACACAATGAGTTTTCTCATTGTTTTCTTGTCAGTGTAACATGTTTGAAGATGTAATCTTAGAAAACCCAAAGAAAGTCTGACTTACCAGATGTGGTCATTTTGATCTAAATTACTAGTCTTGTTAATTAGTCCCCTCAACGATTATTTTTTATTTTTTTTTATAGCCAAACTGAAATTATTCTTGCACAACAGATGGGATAGCCAACTGGTTACGCAATCGAATAGGCTGTAATACTGTGATGTACAGTGGATTATGACACATTTCATAATAAACTCATCCTTTTTTTTTTTTTTCCTTTTAGTGGATTTGAAAAGGTCTGATTAAGACGGAACATCATCCATGAAATGTCACAGTGGGTTTCCTTTCCAGATGTTGTTGTGGCTCCTGTGCTAGCTGTCTTACCTTTTGTCAAGCTTTGCACTGCCCTCCATCTCACCAAGTGTTACCTGCTGGCATCTTGTTCTCCTCAATAGCGCTGGTCAAAGCAGCTGCTGCTCTAAAAAGCCTCTAGCATTTTTATATTTATCTTATATAAATTACTTCATTGCACCCTGTTCTGGTGTGTGACTATATCTTATAACCCCAAGCAAATGGCTCCAACTCACTTACATCTGGCCCTGAAATGACATTGTTGACCAGTTTCTAAATGCACATCAGTTTCAAATTGCTGCAGCACACCTGACGTTGTTGGCATGCTGTTAAGGTAATCCAATTATTTCAAATGTCTAATAAAGGAATTTGGCACTACTACATTTGGGAGTATTTTACATTGTTATTTATGTAATTTATCTCAAAGACTGTTGGTCTGTAACCTATTACATTTAACTAATGTACACACGCTATGTGGATCTGCAGTCAAACAGGTTTAAACTGGCATATTTTTCAATAACTGATGTAGGGGGTACAGCTTATTAGAAAGTTGTCTTGTCAGATGAGACCAAATTTTCAAAGAGGAAACCAACACTGCATTTAATCCCAAACACTTTTTTTTTTTCCACAAAATGTGGAGATGGCAACATCATGCTGTGTAAGCACTTTTCTTCAGCAGGTGAAGTTAGATGCTCAGAGTTGTTTGTGTTGAGCTATAAAATAAAATCCCAGCCAACTTCAAGAGTGAATAAGTTTTAATATCTGAAGCATACAAAGCAATAAAATATTTTAGTGATAATTCATATTATAGCACTACTTTTATTCTTATTCAAAATGACCTCCCCCCCATTAGCGCTCTTGCTTTGCAATGACTACTTAGATTTGGTGCATTATGAAATTGTATTTTTAAAGGTTTGCGCAGCGTTATACAAAATTAAAACCCTTATTTTCCGTCCTGAATATGAACACCTTGTTTCCAATGATGAGGGCAGAACGATGAATGTCAAGACAGGATAATGTCGGTGAGTTTTTTTTAACCTGCTGAGATTACGGGTTGTTTTGTTTACCTCTGTCCTTGTGACACGTGGAAGAAACTGGTGGAGGCGGGGGAAGCCGAGGAGAGAGTCCGGGCAGGGAGGGGAGGGAAGCGGATTAGCGCGGCGATAGTCCCCGGTGTCCACAGCGTTGGTCCAAACACAGGGGTGACCGAAGGAGACTGGTACAGGACAGGCTCCCTTTTTCACCTGTTTGCCCTCTCCGGTTTGCCAGCATCCCTCCGAGCTCTTTTCCCAACCTCTGCCCGGCAAGAATGTCTCAGTCCGACACAGAGTCACCAGAGGACGGACTTTACGGTAAGTGATGCTGCGGCGTGAACCAGGCCGTGCTCGTCCTGCTGTATCATAACAGACACACGTTTGTCTTTCACAGCGATAAGGCTGTTAGCTGTTCTAGGAAGAAGCTACTTACTGTGTGGACGCAGTGCTTTGTTTCATTGTTGTTATAGAGCATATCCATTTAAATCGAATAAGTGCATTAAGTAATTCAGTTAGAATGCGTGTAGGTTTGATCAAAACAAATGTGTCACGTGTCAGAATAAAGAACTGCCACCTTTTTAGTTGTTATTGTTGTTGCCACTGCCTCAGTCATTGTGTAAACGGATTCCCTAACTCACCTTTTCGCATCTCTGTAAGCCAATTAAGATGTGGAGATTTTCTGACACTTATAGCTCCTCTGTGCAGGCAGCACATTGCTTGGCACAAAGGATGCTGGGTAAAACATGCCGATCAGCGGAAGAAGGGGCCAAACATTGTGGACATGTTTTGGAAAATAAACTTGAGTGTTTGTTATAAATCCAAGACTGGAGCTGATCATTTCAGCACTATAAGCTGTAAGCATTTTTCTTTTTTTTTTTTTGATAAAGGTAGTAGTTTGGAAGCAGAAAATGAAGACATTTGCAAACGTATCCCCAAATATATTATCAGGGTTTTCTTGCATGCAAAATATTCACATTTAATGTTGTTGTTAGATATATTTACAGACTGAAAGTATATCAGTCTGAAAATATCTGCTTGATACAATTATATATGCATCAAACATGTCTGTGGTTTGTGTGTGATGGTGTTAAGGGGTCCAATCTTGAATTTTGGCCAGTAGCAAATTTCTTACAAAAATATAACAGACTAAAATTATGCCATGCATCAAATAAACATAAAAATTAATTCAAATCTGAGGTTTGAAAAGTTATTCCATTTTTCTTGGTCTTTCTTCACTTATAAAGTGATGTTGCTGCTGCTATGATGCCTTTTAAAAACTCTATGTTCTTGTTTAATCAGTCAAAAAATACATGTGGTTTTGGTTATAACACTCTTTCCTGTGGACACTACAACTGAATGAAGAAAGCTCAAATGTAAATATTTTCATTTTCAGTAAAATGTTTCATTTAAGTCAGACAAAACACAAAACCTTTATTTCTAATGAACTGTGCAGACATGTTCGGGGTTTACTTAGGCTATGAGAGAGGGCAATGCTTAATCAGATAACAACAAGGCTGATTGTGTACAATCACAGTTCAAAAGTTTTGACCTCTTGAGCTTTTAATCCCAATCTGTTATAGAATATCCAGGATTTAGAAATGCTGGTAAAACCTTGGAGATCTCAGAGTTATGGTAAGCACCTTTATTCTGTAAGGAGATACAAGGATTCCTGTTTTGGTCCTGCTAATTATGCTAATAGCCTCTCTAAGAGGCTAAAGCCAATTTGAAAAGTTATTAATGTAAATATTTTTGCATTTGGAATAGAAAGCACCTGTTTTGCAATGACTTGTTTGTCATACATGTGACATTTCTCCTGGTCTTAATATTAAAAAGTTTAACTGCATTTTTTTGCATTTGATAGTTCTTAAGAAAAAATCAGAATTGGCTTAGATTTGTATCAGCAGGGCGCAATGGCCTTGCAGCAAGAAGGTCCTGCATTAGAATTCCTGCCTGGGATCTTTCTGTGTGAAGTCTGCCTGTTCTCCCAATGTGTGCATGGGTTCTTTCTGGGTACTCTGGCCTCCTTTCACAGTCAAACAACATTTACTGATCTCTCTACATTTCCCTTTGTTTGTAGTGTTTTGCCTTGTGATAGACTGGGGACATGTACCCCGCTTCTTGCCCAATGGCTGATGGATACAGGCACCAGCTCCCCCACAACCCTGCAAGAACAAGCGAGTATAGACAACAGACAGATTGTGTCAGCAATCACAGCTCACAACAAACAGAGATCGGATAAAAAGAGGAGATCGTCCACAAAATTCTGATTTGCGCATTTCTAAATATTTGAGTTGGACTCTGACTAGATGATTCACACTGCACTGCAATTTTAATGAGTCAGTTACAAAAATTATAATGATAAGAAAGATAAATCCAAAGTCTCAGTCTGCTTCTGCTTCTGCAAATTCAAATTCTCTGATGAGACATCATTAAATCGTTATAACAGATGAAGTTGAGATGACATAATTTTAACTGGAGCATTATGCTCCGTCTCCCCACCAACTTTCCTTGGAATTGGCTTGATGAAAAAAAAGGTAGCACTCAGGCTTAATGGCGCATTAATGAATGAGATGTGGCAAATGTGATAGAATTTATTCTCATTAGTTAAAAGTGTTTTAATAATTCACCCATCCATCCATTGTCTATACCCTCTTATCCTTGAAGGGGTGCTTATTTTGGGCAATGGTCATTTGGCAATACCCTGGACAGGTTACCAGTCTGTCACTGAGTATTTCACAAATTTAAATAAAATAAAATAAAACAAGAGTTTTTTTTTAAACATAAATCGATGTAAAGAAATCAACACTACAATTCTTCTCCTTTATTTTCAAAGGCACACACAAAAAACTTTTAGTTTGTTTTTTGCTGTTGATGTTGTTTTTCAAACCGTGAATTTTAGTAAGGAGAAACCTTCCCTTCCCTTCCGAAAATCCTTTGAGGCCTCACCTTTGCCCTTAATATTTTTCTAAACACACATTTACAACCCAAGAAACCAATCATGAATCTGTTGTCCTGCAACTCATTGACTCTTTCAGCATCCAGCTCAAGTCCACATTACATAAAGCCGATTTGGCAGCTGCAAGGATGACTGTGTATGGAACTGCATAGAAACTGATCCAGAATGGCTACAGATAAGTCAGGCAGCGGTGCAGTTATGTCATACCAGCCCCTCTGTAGCAAAATAACTAGGGCAATGGCACAGTTCCCTCTGCCCTCCCACCCCTACCCCACAGCAAAACATCCGCTTGTGCTTCTGCCCCCTCAGCTGTTGTTGGTGTAGTTACACAGAGTTGTACGGTGAAGGAATGACGTTTACATTTTTAGGGCGATTCGGTGAGATGTTTTGAAAATGTTATCTATGTCACAGAGAGAGAGAGAGAGAAACGGCATCGCTGGAGAAAAACAAGAGAGAGGACTTGAAAGGATGAATGGCTAATCTGAAACAGAAATAAGATCTTATGTAAGCCAGCATGCTGTCAGCCTGAGTTAGCCGTGCCCTACTGTTTAGCTGTGGTCCTGTGCACGCCATACACATCAGCGTGCATGCCTAAATCCTTCCTGCTTTTGCATTCAATAAGCCGCCGCGTCCATTCATTCACACATTCTGCTGTGGACATTTTCTGAAATCACCGACAAAAAGCACGTGCAAGATTCCGCCATTTTGGTCTTCGGCTCGTTCTGTTTGCACAAATGTGTCCAGTGCATTTGTTTTACCCAGCAGGTTTCCATTTAGCACAGTCTTGTAGGTCTTATAAGGTCACATCAGGATACTTGAGACATCTATGAGTCATCGTACGTCAGTGCACAACATGCACATGTTTAATCAGCATCCACTTAACACTGAGGTGTTTGAAAGGGAACAAAGAGACCCTTTCTTCCACCTGACCTTTCTCTTTGTAACATGTTTGACACGGATATTGCAACTTTAAATTTGAATCTGCAAAAATCTAATCAGTAAAATGAAGAGTTTAATTTTACTCATCCTGGCTAGCATTAGTTAATGATTAAAAATATGTTATAGAGGCAAAAAGGCAGCAGAGTAAGAATAAAACTGAAGGCTGAAAAATAGACAGAAGTTGGTATTTCTATAAATACACTCATCTTATCCACATAAAGTCAAACAGAATATATCAGATTTCTGTTATTTACCAACATTTTTTCTGACTCATTTGAGTTTGTAGGACATGTTGCAATGAAATAGTTTCCCCCCTAGATGGAACTGCTCCGTTAAGGACAAAGCTCTTTGCGATTTCATTTTGTAATATGTTTTGAATAAATGTCCTGTACCATTGTTGTAAAATATTTGTTAAAATACATAGATATTTCACTGAAATTATTCTGAAATATTTGCAGTTTTGGATGTGTTGTAGACAACTTTTTCAGATAGAAACAGGAGCCATCTGCCAAAGGTCGTTTCTCACAGACAGTGCTGCGGTTTCCCTGACGTTTTGAACCAATTCTGAAGATGAATGATGTACATTTCTCGAATTTGTTATTTACTGTAAGGAAATTTGATCATGTGACTCCAACATGCTGGGGTCTCACGTAGAGTTATTTTGGTTTAACCAGTCATTATTTTGGAATATTTGAATCATAATCATTAGAATCATAGTCAGTGAACATATAAGTGTGTATGCTTTGAGCATTTTTAGGTTTATCTCACTATTTCTGCATATGTATTAAATAAACTGGCAAACATAGTTAAGTTTATTGTAACAAAATACTTTACTGCAAGTGAAATGATTTTTTTATTTTTCAAAGGTATGTTTTTAGCTTTTTTGCACTTTTAAAATCATACTTATTTTTACTTATCTACCCACTCTTTGGTAAAAACACCTCTGACTCATTTTTTTTATAATGTTTTCACATAATTATTTTAAGATATATATTGGAAAAGGTGAATCCTTTCTTAATATTACAAGGCTTTCGCTCTATTGTAGTTTTTTTTAAAAGCGTTATGCTTGTAAAATATCATGTTTTGTTTGGTAAAACAAATTCAGGAGCATACATTTTCAGTTTAATTGCAGGGTTTCTTATTCCTAGTTTCAAATGTTTTAAAGCTTGTCCTTAAAACTCTTTCCTCTCTATATTTTTTGTGTTCCAATTTCAGACAACTTGTCCCTTCTTCTGTTTGCAGTCTTCTCCTTGTGCTCAAGTTTCTTCTCTGTGGATGTAAAAACTGTTCACTTAGATCTTTGACCTCTTTACTCCCAGCTTCTGTTTGCTCTTTCGTGGGCCAAAGTGGTTACTCTGCCTAGTAACAGTTTCAGCCAATCGAATGAGAACACTATCTTTAGCGTGTGCTCTTTTTAGAACGGATTTAATTCCAGATGATTACAAAGTGACTGGATTTAACCACGAGATTCACTGCTGACTGTTTCAAACGCACTCATTCGAGCAGTTTTTGTGTCTAATACATCTGCTTCAAAACTTAAACACGCACACAGCTTTACTGAAATTGTATGTTGTTTTACTTTCTTGCACCTTCCATTAGAGGGCACTGTAGGTTGTTGCATGAGCTATGCAACATTTAAGACCAAATATATGGGTCCCTGCTAAAGATAACCCATTTAGAATGTCATAAAATTTCTCTTTTTCACTGTGATGTTTGCTGTTCCTCTTCAGGTTCATGGGTTGAGCTGGAGGAGCTGATTGCAGCTGTGAGCCGAAGGGAAAGTCTGACAGGACCTCAGGACAGCATCTCCTCTGCCCTGCAGGGGGAGCTGGAGAGAATCCTCCTTGAGGCGCAGCTGGAGTGTGAGAGGAGTAGAGACAGGTGAGGGACTTCAAGGCTTTGTTTTGGTTGCTTGTTTTATAGATCTTCTCAACAGAAGGATGAACTTCAGCAATAATTTGCCTTTTCAAGTGTTCACATTTTTATCATCTTGGCAACATTGTCTTTTCACACTGCTGTTGGTTCCTTACTTGGTTCACTGTAACATTGTGCTCTCTGTAGTCCTCCACAGGTGGTAACGCCACGGTCCACTAGTTCTCCAACTAGACCCACTAGTGAGCAGGACAGTGACTGTGTTCCTATACAGGTATTCATCCATCAACCTTACACAACATGAAGTCCCCATGACAGAACTGTGCAACAAATAAATATCTTTAAAATCATAATAATTTAAAGGACATATTAATTTTGTATGGTATTTGACAGTGTTTTCCTTTTTGATATGTTTTGTTAAATGCCATTTGAGATATTCTGTAATTATTAATCTTGTTTAACCCTGTTTTACATACATACCTTTATTTGTGTTTTATAGGGTTTATATCTGACTGTGATTTGATCGTTTTTGAATCATGCAGGAGGAGGCTGAGCGTCGGGTGGACACGGACTGGGTGTGGGATTGGTCCAGTAGACCTGAGAATATGCCACCAAAGTAAGTCTATGATTGTAAAAGTAACAGTAACCTTAGGCGAAAGAGGTTACTGTTACTTTTAACAGTAACCAAAGATTTTCACTGAAGCATAGTCACATTATGCAAACATTCAAACATTTTTTCTTTTTTGAAAGACATGAGGTTAGACAACAGCTATGACCTCTCTAAAAAAAAACATTTTTACATAATGAAAAGCAAGATTCAAGGAATCATAAATATATTATTATGTTTTGTTTTTAGTTGGAAATTCAGGTCTGTTTCACTCATAAATCCCAACAAGCGATTTAAAATTCACTTTGCTTCGTGTGTTTGTTTGGGTTAACTTCAACAGAAAAACATGCTTTTGTTTTCATTTATGAATTATACCTTTGAGGAACTTGATTCCCCCCCTCATTTTTATTTACTCTGCCACACTTGACATTAAATCTCCTCCACTATAATAAGCGTATTTGACAGGTAGCGGTTCTGACAGCTCTCAGATTGCCTGCATCATTCCTCTTTGCAGTCCTCTCTTGTGCTCTCATTATCTCTGTCTTTTTTTTTCTTTTCCTTTTTGGGGTCTTTCATCCTGGTGCATCCATTTCATCTTTTGTATCTGACTTCTCACTCTTCTCTCTGCAGAGAGTTTGTGTTCCAGCACCCGAAACAGCCGGGCTCCCTCAGTGTTAGGAAGACAGAGGTGATGAAAAGAGGAATTTTCTCCTCCGATGTTCTCCTCATCCTTGTTCCCTCCCTGCTGGCTTCGCATCTGCTCACACTCGGAGTCGGGTGAGACATATTAACAAGACCTCACCTTCTGTCACTTTATGTTTCGAGGTGTGAAAGTCGTATATGAGACTGGCAAATGAATATAAGTCTACCTGATCTTGTAATCCCTTCGTTTTCTGTCAGATTTAGAACTTGTGTCGCTATCGGTGTTTGTTATATTTAGCTGCTGAATAAGAAGAAATGAAAATCAGAATCAGACAAAATCTACTTTGGAACTGGAACTAATCTAACAGTCAGTCTCCATTGAGAATCAGCGTCTCATTCTCCCAGCTGAGGTCATTGAGACCAATATGTATCAGCCTTGATTCTCAGGGCTGACTGTCCTACATGTTTTAGCTGTTTCCCCTTCAGCCACACACCTGACTGAAATGAATAGGTGATTTACAGGTTTCTGCAGCACTTTATGGCCAAGGAGGTAGTGCAGTCCTTTAGATGAAGTGTGCAGGAGCAGAAACACCTCTAAAGCATGAATGACTGTGGGGTCTGGGGTTCAGTGATGGCAAACTCTGGTTGGACTTTTTTCTTTTTTTTATTTTGCTGCCAGTAAGATGCTGATAATTGATAACGTCAATGAAACCCAAATCAAAAAATTGTGAAACTTTCTATTGATGCGTTTGCTGAAATAGAATGGTAGAGTAATTAATTTAACATTTATTATATGTATAACAAAGCACAACATCTTGGAAAAGTTTATTTACAACAAAAGTGTGTTTCTTTTTTTTTTTTTTTTTACATTTTTTTAAAGTTAAAAGAGAATGGAAAATACTTCATTCACAGTACTGAATAATGCAGACATAGTGACACTTTAGAAAATGTAGATTGTTAATATGAAATGCAACAGTTTTGGATATTTTTCCTTCGTTTCATGTAAAATCATATTTTCCACGTAAAGAAAGGCATCATGTGATGGTTTTCTTACAATTTTGACTAATAGTTTACCCATTCCTGCTTGTTTCTTATTTGTTTTTTGTTGGGGTTTTTTCAGCAAATTTGAATTAGATTTTTGCTTCAACAAATATGTCCTGGGTGAAGGAAAGAGGTATGCTTCAACTTGGTTGTGCCATTCAGAGACACAAAAATACATCTAAATATTAAAAACATCTCAACTGGGCACTTAGTGCAAGAGCACACTTTGGTGGAGCTTCTTTTTTTCCATTTCCAGTACATTACCTAAAACTTTCCACTTGTGGTTAAACACTGGTAAACTTCGAGGAAGTGTTTAGTTTGGATGAATCATTAAAATCTATCTTTCTTTTTTTTTCTCTCTCTCTTTTCAGTATCTACATCGGGAAGCGCCTGGCCACATCCTCAGCTAGTACACTGTGACGTTGGCTGTAAGATCATGTTACCGTTCAGTCTGTTCAGTTACAGTCTGGTCAATAAGGTCACAGTCCGCCCTTTTTCCCGCACTAATTTGCCTCGTTCCTTTGTCACGGGACAAATGTAAGACCTGCCTCTATGTACCTCCATCCAGCAGCACTCTCTCTCTCTTTTTTTATCAGCATTTTTTTTGTCTATATGTACATGTGGTGGGGCCCAAGGAGCGGAAGGATGCTGACCAATGAGTCAGACTGTGACCACTATTACACTCCAGCAGTGTAACACTGATCTCAACCCCGTAAAACAGAATCAGAGGAAAGGGATCGCCAAGACACAAGAGGAGAGAGCAGGGGAACATTGCATCCTTTTGATCAGGGGAGATGAAAATGGTTTGATGGGAACAGTGTTCTGATGAAATGAGGTAGATAATATGTGCTAGCTATTCTCCCAGTCCAGTTGGCGATGTCTGTCATTTGTCAAAAGTAATGACCCTCTGTATTGCCTGAGCTGCTTAAAAGGGGTCCTTGCTTGTTTTCTTTGTCCACCCTAATGTTGAATCTAACATAGAGACTTTTAGTTGGCTGAGTGAATGTAGAAATGGTCCTGATTGTGCTTTTTGTTCCAGAAAGCAATTAAATATGTTTGACCTCTGACAAAGATAGTCACGATCCCATTAAACTTCACTCCTTTAAACCTTAATGCAACTCTGGCCTCTTCTCTGTCTTTTTTTCAGCCCTAAGCACAGAAGTTTTTGGTGCACACATGTTCATCTCATTTAGCAAATGCACCGAATGCATTTTTAGCCAGCAAAGCACAAAGGTTTGCTGAAGTAAGCTTTGGCTGCGGTACAACAAGTATTTTTAGTTTCTGGGTTTGGTTGTCTGGAGATTATTTGTATGCCGTGCTGGATGGCAGGAATGAACCATTTTTACAACCAACTGTGCTGTTAACAACTTGTAAATGAACCACAGCATCTGTTACAACTTTATATCTGTTTCCGTGTGAGGTAAATCACAGCAAATAACAGATTATATTCTGATAAAACCCTTCAGCGAGTGTGTGTGTTTCTCAGGTGTTGTTTTTGTCTGCTCTCCAGCCCTGAAGACTCTTGTCTAACAAAATTAGAGTAAAAATGTCATGACATCATACTAGCACGGTTCACTTCACCTGCATTTGTCATTATTTGCCATACACACAATTTCCTTTTTTTTTTTTTTTTTTTTTTTTTTTACAAGCTGCTGCTTTAGGTCATTGTGAATTTGATATTTTATTGTATTTTCCCATAAACAGGACATCTTATGGTTCTGGACAATCATATTAAAATATTAGTACTTGGAAGCACACCAAGGTTTTTGCTGGATGCATATTGTGTGTAAGCGTTGCGCGTTTGTGGTCCGGATTGACCAAGCCCAATGAGTTTATCAGCCATTAGCAACATGTTTGATGTCAGGCTTCCTGTTGAGCTTGTTAAGCCACTTGTAGATACCAAGCTGACAACGCAGCAATAAGACCAAACAAAAACAAGCACCGGGCACCTGGTTTCCATTCAGACATCTGCATGGAACTCACCAAAGCAACGCAACAACATTCTGTGGAGAGTTACCAGAGCATTCAGAGTGGTGTAAAGGAATTTGCCCCCTTACAGATTTCTTTGGTCTTTCTTGTTTTTGTCAAACTAACGTGCTTCAGATAGACAAACACGTTTTACTTTCAGGCAAAGATAATAGGTCTAAATCTAAAAAGGTGTTTTTAAATTATACAATAAATGAAGGTGAAAACTTATCCACACCAACTTGGTCCTTGTTGTTCAATCATGCCAACAAGCATTTAAGATAACTGTTTTTTTTTTTTTATAGCTGTGTGGAAATATTTCTAACATTCCTCTTTGCTGAATTGTTCTAATTTCCTCACATTGGAATCTGTTTAAACGAAACCAGCTTGTTTCAGTGCATGATCTAAGATCTTAATTGGATTTTAATCCAGACTTTCACCTCATCACTCTAAGCTCTTTTTTTGCTTTTTTATTTGCATCTTTGTTCCAGGGAGGACTTGCTGTTGTGCTTTGCATTACTGTCCTACTTCACAACCCAAGTATGCTTCAAACAGACCATCACACTACCATGTTTGACTGCAGCTAAGATGTTCTTTGGTCTCTAATTTTGTTAGAAATACAACCATAATGAACTAAACTACCAATGCATCAAATTTACAGTAAGACCAAAGCATTCACATGTTAAAAAAGGTCACAATTTTCACTCCTGCTCTCTGAGTTTAGATCCAGACTCAAACAGTGGTCAAAAACATAAATCTTAGTCCTGGTCCATGGAAACAAATACATTTCAAATACTCTAAACTGAACTGTTAACAGTGCTGTCAAACAGTGCTGCATCTGTGTTTATGCACCTTTCTCGTGTTTGCAGATGTTCCTAAATATAAAATGTAAAGTGATTAAGGCATGGAGACATCTCAACCAAGAGCAGCATATTAACTGCCTCTCAAGCATTCAGCCTGGTGAAATGGGTTTCTCTTTCTCTTCTCAATAACCATATTTTATGAACCTCTATCATCAAACCTTAATAAAGACACTGAAAACCAGAAAAGCTCTTAGAGAGGGCAGGCTCCTGCCAAGAATAATACCCTACCTTGAAATTTAAGCAAAGTGACACAAATCTCAACCAATATCAAACTGATGATATATTTCCCTGAACAAAATCCAGCCTTGTGATAAGATTATTTTGCTGACAGACAAGTAAAAGGGCAGAAAAAAATGGCCATATATTTTGACATGAAAGTACTCTCTGCTTATCCAGCGCTTTGAGCCATTTGTCCTCGGCTATAGACAAACAGACAGCCACAGGTGGAACAGACCGGTGTAAATCATCATGCTCTTAAAGTTATATCCTCCTTCGCTGTGATCTTTAGTGACATCTTCTCCACAGAGAGGAGCCTGTAAAAATCTGTCAACCCCTTTAATATTCTCCCTGAAAGACGGGGACAATTACTACAGAGAGCTGCCTTTAACACCATCTGTGATTTTCCATACATGTGTCAGAAGAGGCTTTGGGAATTGTGTGGAAAGAGGTGATAAAAGAGAGCTTGAGCATTCGCAGTTATGAGAGAAAATTGTAATCCTGTTCTTGAAAGTAGCTGAAGCTCCAACAGGACTTGAAAGAAGTCTGTTCATTTCCTGGACTCCACATATGTCTCTCTGGGAAACACATTATCTTCCCACTTCCATGCTGCTAGACAGGAAATCGCGAGTTCAGTTTCAAAGAATTTGGATGTAACAAAAGAATATAGTTAAACTTGCACAACGTCTGCTCTTTGGCATTAAAACATCATCACTTATTTGACTCGACGTCTCAAAGAACTCAACTTTACCATGTGTGCCAGTGGGCTGTTTCCCTTTCCTGAAAGACTTATTTTGAAGGATACAGAGTTATTGTTCTGCATAATATGCCCACACCTTCTCACTCAAAAATTAGACATTCAGGCTACAGCAGACATATAATTCAAACCAGATGTTTACACGCACTGTACAAAAAGACAAATAGCCTTTTTTTTTCACTGTCTTGATATTAAATCAGACAAAATGTTAGTTAGAATGACCAAAAGTATTTCATTTTGCTTGAATAATACCAAAAATGTTATGCAGAGACTTTTGAAATTACTTGCCTATATTGAGTAATAAAATAGGAGCGTATGGCATTACCTTAATACAATATAGCATTTCCTTAATACAATTAGTAATCCTTCCATAACCTTCCTACCAAAGCTTACTAGTATCTTGTCCCATTCCTTAGAGCAGAATTGATTTGTAAGGTGCGTTTAAGTTCTCCTATCTGAAATGCAGGAAAAAACTTTTACACCATGATGCTGCCACCTCCGTACTTTACACTTGGGATGTTGTGGTTTCCCCTTTCTCCACATAATGTAGAGATGTTAGTTACGACCACTTCAGCTTTAGTTTCATCAGACTACAGAACATCTCTCCAAAATAGAAATGTTTCTTCTTTTGTGCATTTGCAACTGTAATTTGACTTTTAAAAGATTTTGAGTAATAATTTCTGCCCTGCTGAGTGGCCTTTCATTGTATGTCTGACTAGACTTGTTTTACACACAGCTCTCTTTTGGATGTTGTCTTTGACTATTTTTTTACCTTGATGTCATACAAAAAAGCAGTGTGTTCAGGGGTGCTTCTAATTAACTACTCAGGAGCTTATCAAATAGTATCAATGCAGTGTATTGTTCGTCTATGTGAACATCTGATTTTGATTTAGCAAAAAAAGAAAAAAAAAATTCTGATAATACAAACTCACCTGAAACAGTTGAAGATGACTCTAACTTAATGTTAGATAATGATTTAGAAAAGGTAATGTGCTTTAAACAATGAATGTAAACATTTTGTTTCTACTGTGCAACCAAGCAGTTTCAGTTTTACACACTTTTTGTTAGTATTTTGTATACCAAGCTAGTTCAAAATAGTACAAATATCAGTTGATATTTACCTAAATACATTCCAAATTACCAAAGCTTTCTGCAGTTCCCTGGTTCTTTCAAAACCCATTTGTATCATTAAATATGACCCAGCACACAAGGTTGAATTGGATGGCTTGAAAAAACTTTTTTTTTGCTAAACATGTGCTTGTCATCTTGTATCTGCTGCACGTAATTATACACTAGGAAGGGAAAATAATTGCTTCCACATGCGGTTGTAGGTATACAGCTCTTTTCTCCTCCCAGCAGTCAGTCATGCAGGGTGAAGGTGGCCTGGGCATGAACGTGAACTGCACAGTGTCTGAACAAATGACACAGTGTGTTCCCTCTTCCTCTTTTCAGTTCTCCTCTGCACTGCAGACCTTTGTAGCTCAGACACGGTCGGTCTCGGTGTGCCAGGAGTCTGAGGGACTAATAAGAACATATGGAATAAGACTCAGTGAAGCACAATGCACTGCTGTCTGCGCTTGTGTAAACAAGCGGCTCAGGATCGCGTAGGTGTGTTTTTTCGTCGCTTCCTGAAAATGTTTCCACTTGTGTTTTGCTTTTGAGCAACCTTTATGAAAAATGTAGTGAAAATGAAACTGAGTGAGATGAAATTTGTGACTAATAAAGGACCCTACTCCCACCACTTTCCTCACTAAACCATATTCTTTAGAATTTAGCAGGAAAACAAATAAATCTGTTATTGGAAATATGAAAAAGCTGCAATAACATGGTTGCATAACTGTGTGTACACTTAAAGGAATGCTTTATCCTGTAAATTAACTTCAGTCTGAAAAAGTCTTTTTGTGTTGTCGTTTAGACATTTGCTCACTTCACCTTTTTGAAAGTTCTCACAATTTGACAGATTTTGAAGAAATGTCTTGTCCTGAGCCTTCCTGAGGTTTCTGTCAAACTAATTTCTGGACTCTAGGTAGGCAAAGTTTGAAAAACTGGAAAAAAAAAACTCAACTTGATTTTCAATTCTATGTATTTAGATGGAACTTAAGTTTTATTTTAGGAAAAGTGTTTGCACAGTATGAAGGGGAATAGGGGCGCCAACATGTTCAACTATAGGTTTGCTGTTCTTTTGGAGATGCTTAGTGTTGCTGTTATTATGCCAAACATGGATCTTGACCTTGTGGCACAAAAGTTTAGCTTGTCATAGCAAATTCTCCCATGAGCCTCTATCTGCTAACCCTACTCCTGACAGCAGATTTACGTCGAATGCAGTTGTTTGTTGCCACATGTAAAACACAATTACGTGATTTGTTGGAAATTCCTGCAGCTCATTCCCTCTAAATGCCGTTCTACAACAGCCTCCATGAACAATTTCGGTTTTGTATCTCACTCATGTTCGGAAAAAAAAAATCAGTTTTTGTCAGATGTCAGAATCTTCTCATGAGTTCTAATGAAAGCAGATTAAGAAGATTCAGATGGATTTATAAGATCTACTTTCTGACAAGTTCCTTGCACAATATCCATTAGCAGTTGCAAAGTGGATTCTCAAAAAGAAAATATGAAAAAGAGCAGCAAAAAAGTGCCAAAAGGTTACAGAGGAGTGTTCTTGTGCAAAGCAAAGATGTATGTGCTGAGCCGTGTGACTGACTTAGTGTCAAGTATCGATGGAGGTGATTTATAACTGTGTCTCTCTACACTTGGAGGTGTCTGGGAGTCTGTGAAACAATCACTGAGGTGAAACGAATAAGTAATCTGAAGCAGCTGCTGTGAATGACTGGAAGAGCAGCTGTAACTTCTGAAATTATCTGAAACTGAACTCATAGTTTAGATTTGGAGAAGCTATCAGTCAGACAGTGGGTATGCGGGGGCTTTTATCGAGTACCCTTGCATAATACTGAATAACTTCCTAAGATGCTTAAATCATACTGTTGTTTTCGAAATGATGTGCACTTTATTCTCAGAAAACGTCTTCCACCATTAATCCTTCATTTTAATAGCCACGGTTTTCAAAGACGTGCAGCTTTATGTTACTGTGTCCACAACGCAAATGCTCCTGAGTGATTTTGCAGAGAATTATGGTGAAGTGATTCAGTAAGGTGAAAGGGATTTTTATTTTTTTTAAAACTACAGCAATGATTTCCTTCTACTTCCAAAGAAATGGTACAACAAATCCCAATGAGCAGGTAGAATTAACCCCAGCTCACAGAAACACATAAAGGGACACAGGATATACGCTATCAGTGGTGTAAAAATAACAAACCCAAAACACACTTCTTCTTAGAATAAATTTTGACTTTGAGCCAGAAACATTTGATGGCTGATTTATATTCATTCCCTCTGCTCTGTGTTAGGCAATTCCAGGAAATTCAAGTGTTTCATCCACCATGAAATGCCAATTTGGCTGAAGAGCACAGAGACTAAATATGGTACAGGATGTGGGTCACTTCATGAATCCATTGCCTTAGGTTCAGAACTACTCAAATATACATACACATTTTAAAAATGAGGCTACTTAATGCTGCAATTTCAAGTTTTGGAGCACGTCCCATCTTTGGGCTGGGGTAAGATTTTGATAGGTGCAGAAGATTTAATGAGGTGTTGGATGAGAGCCCTCTGATGTGCTGATGGACTGCTGTTACATAACCTCATCGGGTTAGACAGATCACAGCTTGTGACACTCTGAGTCCCACAGCGTAATGAGCACTTGAGGACTGAGCAAAAGGAGCAAGGTGTACTCATCATGGTCACCTCCAGCTGTTGCTGTAAAATCCTGGGTCCGTCCCGCAAACACGAGATTTCAAAAAGTTTCTGATGCAAGTTTTAATGTATAAATATTCTCAGTGCGCTACTGTAATTTCTGAATCTTGCAAAGTTGTCGGGAAACTTGCATCAATCTCCAAGGGAGAATGGAAAATAAGTGGAGTGCTCTCTGGGCAATTTGCCTGTCCATCACAGGGCAACACGGGAAGATGCAAGATAAACAATAATTCTCACCCTGACACATATGCCTAAGTGCCTGATTTATTCAGCTAACAATTATTTTATCACTCAAGGGCATTAGCAGTCTTCAAGCAATGAACTCTCAAAAAATTAGCTTGTTGCTTGTTCTGTGATCCAACAGCAGAGAAACAATAAAAAACCACAGTAGAGGTTAGAGTGTTTAAGTTAAGTTCATTTGTGACCTATATATGGCAAAAACTGAAGGCAAGTATCCTACCAATGATTTGACGGAGGGAGAAGTGAATTAGAAGAGTTGGTATTTCGGTAGGTTTGAAGATTTTTCCTACTTGGTTCTTGTGGATAGTATTTGTTACACAAGAGTAGGTTCTTTAAAATGAATTGCCTTGTATTTCATATTTTTGTTGTGTTTTTTGGGGGATTGTTGGAGGGTGCACAGACAGGTAATAATTTCTGTAGCTGACCAGAACAACATGTGGAATCAGACTGACACAACTTTTGCAGTAGTCACTCTATGCAGCTCGTCCTCATCATCTTCTGCTAGACTGTAGGGGGCAGTGTAGGGCTCCTACAGCAAAATGGCGTCCATGAACTGTGACTCATCTTTCTTGTTATTGCCCATTTAGATTTTGGAAGGAGTTTAGCAGATTAATTTATAATGGCTTGGAGGAGTTATTTAAGATAGTGATGGCTGTACCTTCAATTATTTGTTGTATTCCGGCCGATACGGGTACCAAGTGGACCTCGCAGATCCGTCAATCAGAAATCTAGCTGAAAGGACCTGACAAACCAGCAAAGTGTGGCTGGAGGCACAGTGTTCTAACCTCAAGGGTGATGATGTCCGAGAGGCAACATTGCTTCTCATCAGCATGAAGGGCTGATGGCTCCACCTCACACCAAATGCAAAGAAAACAATTCACAGAAGGGAAAGGATAAATGCACCCGAGAGGACAAGCGGAGATAATTAACTTGTATATATTACAAAAGATAAATATATATTTAGCCTTTGCAATGAAATGTAAACTGAGAAAACCGGGCATTTCACCAAAATATTTTTTTTCAAAACAGTTCAACGTGTTATTTGACAGTTTTTGGGCGGGAGGGGAGGGGGATTTCAAACTTTTAGAGGGTTAAACACTGTTAGTTTTTCATTTTTCGAACAGTTTGTCATCTTGACCTTCACCACAAGGCTGTTAATTTTTAGCCTTGTCTGGGGAGAACAAAAAGAACTCATTGCCGTGAAAATGTTCTTCTTGGTTTGGCTATAGCTTGTACTGACTCATTGAGTTACATCCATACCACTCTCTTTAATGTGATTTACAACCGTACAGTACAAGAAATAAAGCTCAGACCATGTGAAAGGGTCTTAGGATTTGCTCATATCAGTATTACGAATAAAAATAGTCAAGGGATGCTGTCAGACACATTTGAGGTCTGGTTTTATCTCATCGCCAGCTGCACTGTTCACTGTCTGACCTCATCCACCGCACCGTCATGTGAGTCAGCCCTGCTTCTCCAGAAAACTGATGTGGTTTGTTGGGATCTTGGCTGCAGCTGCCAGCCATGCACCGGGGGTCTGTGGGGGCCTTCTTTAAAGGATCATTTTGAAAATCCACCCGAGTGCCCGGGATGGAGTGCAAGTCAATGTACAACAAAGAACAGCCAGACGCAGAATAACCTCTAGATGTATGGAAACTATGAGTCACTTGCTGCTGTTTGTTGCTATAGACACTTGTGTTTGTGTTTGTTTGTAAAACCATATGGTGACCCAGAAGACTTTCAAGAATCAAAGTTTCAAACATTTTTTGACAAATATTGTTTATTTTTTGGGGCTCAAAAGCAGCAGCCAACCAACTGGCTTACACTTTTATGACATAAAAGTGAAATACAAATGTCATACAAAGGATGCAAAACTTTAGGTAACAATTTAGTCTCATCACCTTCCCCAGACATGCCGACGACCTGGCCGCCTTGTGAGTCAGCCACTTGTCTGAAGCTGATTGTTAAGGTGTGAGTTCTGGAGCCCTCATTTCCTGCAAGAGCCCAACGATAGGAGAGGAAATCTGGGACATTTGGAAAAGGTGTTACATCTAATCCTCTGGAAGGGAGGTAAAAGAATTTCCCCAGTTCTTCACACTGTCAGAATATAGAAATCACATTTTCAGAGAATCCCCTCAAGCGTAACCCCATATTTCTAAATATACCCTTTGCTCGGTTTGGTTTGACTTTTTGCTCGTTAACCTGGGATCCCGTGAATTAGGAGCTGCTCGTGATCAGGGGAACTGTGAAATAGCCTTGAGGAATCAGCAGCTGCCGCTAGGAGCCAAGAGTTTCCCCTGGTCACTCCTTCTCTGCATGGGGCAGTCTGAGGAAGGTTTAAAAGCAGGTTCAAGCCCCGATGCTCCTCCCTTAACAACACTCCTATGATCTCCCCCGTCTTTCTTATTCACAAATCAGATAAATACACACAAAATAGTCAACAGTTTAAGAAAGACTGGACATGTCAAGCTTGGCTTATTTCTAATCTAAAACAAAAGGAAACCAGTGCAAGATAAGCTTCTGCAGAGAACCTCCAGGTCTGACTCTGAAATGATTTTGTGGACATTCATCATTCTGCTCTCGCAGCTGTTATTAAACCTGTGCTTACATGCAGAGGCCCAGGCTTTGGGTGAGTGTTATCATTTCATTTTTGTGTTTCAATTGGTATTGCCAATAACAACTTAATTTGCTGGAGTAAACGGTTCCTTTGTAAAACTTGTTTTTAAACAAGCTTAGTCTGAATTTCAACCCACAGAAACAAATACAATACAGGCATCCTTTTTATTTGGTTAGTTTTTAAATTCACTGTTGTTATGCACTTTTCCCTAATATGTCATAGAAGATTTAATGGCTCCACCACTCACTGCCTCACCACACATTTGTTAGATTTAATGGGATAATGGTGAAGCAGACACTGTGAAAGCGAATATCATTTGCAGACCCAGAGAACATAAAGGCTCAGACGTTCTGAGTGACACTCACAGAGGTGTGAGAAAAATGCTAAATATTTCTGCCAACTGTTGAGAAGATGAGGTAGTCAAATAATTCTTTGTATTTCTGACAGGAAGTGGAAAACGAATGAAGGCAGATGAAAGTTTTAAAAACCGTCCTTTTGAAATCCTGTGAGCCAGAACTGTTTGATTAGTTCAGCTTTGAGGAGTTTCAGTTTTCTGGCTTGCACTTATTTAAATGAATTCCTAGCTTGGTCAAACACACGGGAATAATCAGGGATGATCATTTTCTGAACTCCACACTCTCCACTCTCTCTGTGTCTGACACGCACTCAAAATCCAACATCCGTACATGACCAAAGTCCCACACAAACACAGACCTGCTGACCGTGAAATGTTTGCATTTCTTTGCTTTGTACTGATCACACCAGGTGATTGATGTCTCACTTTTCAAGCACTCATTAATCCCCACAATCCTGTGGTGCCTAGCGTTTTGTATACAACTGGTCCAAATTAATCAGCTGTGATTTCCCTTGCAAATTGCAGCTTGCTTGACTGGAATTCACTGAGTAGCACCAATTTGAAACTTTTACTCCAGTTTGATTTTAATAGGAATGATCGGTGCAATGGCTTTGCTGATTGCTGAAGTTGGTGAGTTTTGAAATTCCTCAGGAGGCACAAAGAATCTCTGATAAAAAAATAAATAAATTATGTAATGAGAACGGAGAAAGAGTCCTTCATGCAGTTAGTTAGGTAGCGTGATTAAAAAATATGGTTTTAGGATCGAATAGTAATCTGGGCCTAAGCTGCTGTTGTTTAAATGATTTGAAATTGTTAAACAGTTTGATTGAGAAGAAAGGATTTAAGGCTAGCCAGATATAGCAACTAACCAGCAACTTTAGCTAATCAGCAGCAAAAAACGCTGTGTTTTAAAATAAGATAAGCAAATAAACAAAAATCTTTTCAATGTTGACGTACAACCATTACAAACAAGAAAAAAAAAATCTGTGACTAACTCACCACTTGTTCCTGCTGACTTACAAGCTAACATTGTCACTTTAACACTGTAACACAGCTGGCTAGATGCTACAGGAGATGAGTCCTGTACTGGGCCCTGTCAACACTGGAACAGATATTTAAAGAAACTTTGAAATAAGATTTTCTTTCCATTTGCACCACATGAAAACTGAATGTTCGCCAATAATAATTGCCAATATTGTTTTTTTTCAATTTAGCTTCTTAGGACGGAATATTCCTAAGAAGTTGCTAAGAAATGTTAGCGATTTCTAGCTAACATGGTAAAAGGTCCTTCTGAAATAAGTTTTTGATGCCAGTTTTATTGTGAAAATGGAACTCTGAAGATTTTATAATAAAATGCCTAATTATCATTATATCCATCCATTAGAACATCTTTGCTGAGCTCAATATATGATATAATTTAACCAGCAAAAAAAAAAAAAACGAACTAAGACTAAAACCGCTTTTCCAAAAGTGACATTGCTTTTACAATGTTTGTTTTTAATTTTGCAGGAGTGGGAACATGAAATGCTTAACATGAAAAGCACACATCAAAAATTTTAAAATAAATAATACGTGGTAATTGGCCTCTACTTGTATAGCACTTTTGTCTGCTTTGACGATTTCAAACGCTTTACACTTTAATCAGTCATTCACCCATTCATACACACATTCACACACTGATTGTGGCAAGTTGCATTGTAGACATAGTAGATAAGCAATGCTAATGAATTAAAATCATAAAAAATATGCTGCAAGATAAGAGAGTATTACCCACTAATATCCATAAAAGTACCTTAACCCTGACTTCACATTTTTGCTTTCAAGCAAAAAGCATAAATGAGAGCCTTGAGTTTTATGTCAGTCCATTTTCATTAGCCAGCATAGTAATCGCCTAATGAGATGTCAGACAGTTTATGTAAATTGTATTCCAATGCTGATGATTTATTTCTGCCATTACACATGCAGTTTGACATCATTTAAAAACAGAACAGTGGAGAAAAATCAGTTGTTTTTTTTTTGTTGTTTTTTATGCAAAAGCTCAAATGCAAAGAATTAGGTAAGCAGCAAACCAAATAATATTTTTACCATTTGCTTCCTTAATAGTAAACTAACCGTATCTGATTTATGTGCTGCCTCTAAGGGTAGGACATGTCTCTGGATTGCTTTATAGCTTTGAACTGATCTTGTTTTATGGAGCTTGAAATTTGAGGTTAATCAGGAGGGTGAAATGAGGTACTTTCTCTGGGTATCTTGTGAACGATACCATTGACCCTTAAACGCCTTCAGTCTGGTAGATTCATGAATAACATCTTTGCATGAGGTGTATATATGTTTATAATGTAGAGATACTCTAAGGGCCTAGATGTTTCTTTATTTTGTTTTGTGAGCTTCATCTGGTTTGACCATAAACACAGCAGCTGCACTTGGTTTTCATACAAACAGAAGCATAGTTATTCCTAAAACGTTATCAAAAAATCATGCATTCAGCGGCTCAGTCCCATTTGATAGCTTACATTTCTGTCCCATGAATTAGAAATAGATGTTTCATAGTAAAATAAAGGAGAATTTTCATCTGAAGGAGTCTTGCAAAAAAAAAAATTGGCTAGACTTTGAAACCATTTGGGAGTAATTTTGCCCCGTTTCAACGGATGCCCTTGCTGACTGCTTTATGGTACTTGTGTATTCACAGTGTTTGCAGATGGAGGACTGAAGAGTCAATGCCAATCCTTCTGTGGTCATAACACCTCCCAAGTTACTTCATTAAAGGAAAATTCTAACCATGAAAATTAGTGGGGGTGAGGGTTTGTAATATTTTGTTCCTCTTCTGCATTTGCCTTCTAAAGTCTGCCATGTTTCTGACCATACATTTACTCAAAAAAATAGTCCAGGTCTCAGTCACCTTTATTAAAGACCGGACGTGAAACTAAGGTTTGAGTCCACAGCTTTGGTTTACTTCAAGTCCTATTTTCCTATTTTTATGTGATTCTTCTGATCCTGCCAAGTTTGCACAGAAATCTCCAAGAACAACAAACACTTGGTCATCATCATCACATTCTTGTCGACTCAAAACGTGTTTACACCCCAGTGTGGCTGCAGGTAGCAAAATATTCATACCTCATCATTCACTGTTTGCGTGCTTCATTTTTCTTTCCCTGTCAGCAGTCTACGATCTGCTCACGTCGCCTGACTGCTTGCCAGACCTGCTGCAGGGAGGTTTGGCTGAACAAGGGGTGAACGAGGCTTTCATCTTAACCACCTTCAAGCTGCAGCCCAAGACTGGAACCACACTGTTTGGCCTGTTCAACCCAAGGGACAACAGCAAGTATTTTGAGTTCACCGTAATGGGGAAGCTCAATCGGGGTAAGTAGACAAGAAACAGGAGCTGGTACTGTAAAGCTATGCCGACCAATATTTTTGTATAAATATTTAAATTCTTTAGGAATTCTTCAGCATCAGTAATTCTCAAAATTGTTATCTTTTGACTTGCATTTTTCAACAGTGCAACTCTCAGTTGAATGTTATTTGATGACTGTTCAAATACAACAGGGAGTAAATGCAGGATAAAACCAAACAACAGCCGATATTGTGTTTACAGAAAAAAAATATGTGTTACTTTATTTGGTATGTGAAGAGATGCTCCAGACGCTACACTTTTTATATTTACATCTAAGAGACATTAGTCTTCTGTCAAGATAACTTTAATTTTAACCAAGATCTCCATTTGTCAAAAGGAGCATATTTTGATCATTTTTAGCATAAATAAAGTGGAAGAAAATAGCAATTATTAAGGCAGGATACCATAATTTACATGTTGGCATGTAACTGTGGTATTGTGGAAGAAAATGCTCTTATATTTTCCCTCTTTTTTTCTGTCTCCTACATGGTTGTAACTTCTTGAAGCTGTCTTACGTTACTTGCGGACTGACAAGAGAATGAGCTCTGTTAGCTTCAACAACCTTGTGCTGGCGGACGGCCAGCAGCACCGGCTGTTGTTCCACCTGAAGGGTCTGCAGCAGCAGGGGCCAGGCGGGGTGGAGCTACATCTGGACTGCAGGCTGGTTGAGACGGTCAGGGATCTTCCTGCTGCCTTTCAGGGTTTGCCAGCGGGGTACGGCATGGTGGAGCTAAAGACAATGCAAGCCAGGGATCAGGTAACATGTTCCTTACAATAACTCCACACTAAAGGCCCAATTTTCTGTCTCTACCATGTTCAAAGACAGACACACAAAGCATAGCCTTTTGTGTTGCTCTAACAGGAGAGCTTAGACGAGCTGAAACTGGTGGTTGGGGACTCGTTTGAGAATGTTGCATCATTGCAAGACTGTCATTTTCAGCAAAGAGATTCGGTTCAAACTTTAGGTAAGAATCTATTTGGTGAGCAATTGCCCATTGAGAAGGCTAAATACTTCCCCTGACAACATTCCTAGTCATAAAAACAACATTCAGAATCCAGTTAATGAGAATATCCCCCACTGTTGTTCCGGTTAAGCAACATAACATTGCCTTTCTTGTAGGGGTCAACACAAAGCAGCTGTCAAATCAAATGCTGGAGTTAACAAAGGTGATAAACGAGCTGAAAGATGTTCTCATCCAGCAGGTAACTTACTTCAAACAGTTTCTCTGAGTCTTCTCCATCCCTTCCTCTTCGGCACTGACCTTCTGACCAGACAATCTCTTTCAGGTTAAGGAAACATCTTTTCTCCGAAACACTATTTCAGAGTGTCAGGCTTGTGGTAAGAACATTTTCTTGCTTCAGTTTCATTCACTAACAACAGACGTAATGTGAAACAACTGTGTTTTGATTGTGATTTCAAGGACTGGGTGGAACAGAGGTGGTGAAACCAAGATGTGCTCCTGGTGTCTGTTTCCGCGATGATATGTGTATTGAGACAGCAAATGGTGTGGAGTGTGCACCCTGTCCTGATGGGTACACTGGAGATGGCTTCAACTGTGATGATGTTGATGAGGTAAAGTTTTACTCAATGGTTTGTTTGCCGTTCTTCCTGTATTTAAATCAGTTAAATAACAATAAATTTTGGCCATATTTATCAGGAGTGACATATTATCTTAGCTGCCATAGTCATACCTTCTATTTTTTGGTTCTGATCATGTTACACACAGTAGCTTCAGATTTTTGTCTAAATACTTTAATTCTGTTAAACTAGGATTGTTATGCCACTCAGCATACTATATTGTGTCTTGCTTTCACTTTGATGGTGTAGATACAATGACATAGGAAAACAACACTTGTGCATAATTTTCTAAACACTGGGCATTATAAAAAAAATACAGCATATAAAAGCTGCTACAATGTTTTTGGACATGACAAAAGTTTTTGCTGCATGAACACAACAAGTTTATGCAGCTAAGGTTTACCGCTGCGGTCAAATTGTCACAACTATTACTTCCGGATGCATAAAACTGAGGGTGAAACTGACTGGATGATCTACTTTTTGATCAACTGGACAAACAAATGTCAGATCACTACAGGATACCCATAAAGTCCTGAAAATTCAATACCCTGGCAGTCACACGATCCTGAAGTATAAAAAAGAAATGGATAAAAACCAGATGGTGTTGTCACTACTTATGTGACAACACAGTGAATTCCACACCACTGATCCCTATTCAGAAAGGAAAACCACTAACAGGGATGTCCATTAAATCAAAGCAAACACATTGGTCTTGCAGAATATTGTGTTTTTATTGCTGTTTTCTTGCATCATGAGTGATTTCCCATACCTCTTAAGATTCATTATAATTTTTTTGGCCATATTGGGGAACTTTTAGAAGCAGGTGCAAACAGAAACTGTCAGAGGGACCATCAATCAGAGGCATAGGGTCTGATGACACTTCAAGGGCCCGAACATGGCATAGAGGTAAAAGTGCTGGAAAGAGATAGAAGTTCGTAAATCTTCTGAACATAAGTAGAAGAAGGTGTGTGTGTTTCTCTGTTTGTACTGGCCCATTTCAGAGGGCTGGCCCCTTCAGCCTCTCCCCCCTCCTCCTTTCATTAGTAAAAAGGTCACCGGGTCCAGAAACTTTTAGAGAGAAGCCCCGTGAGGAACACACATTTCTGCTGCTTCAGCAGAGCTCATGTCCTCCTTTTCTGCAGTGCCAGTTTAACCCCTGCTTCCCTGGAGTGAAGTGCGTTAACACAGCCCCTGGCTTCCGCTGCGACGCCTGCCCGCTGGGTTACGTCGGCCTGCCAGTGGAGGGCGTGGGCATTTTGTTTGCTCAAACCAACAAACAGGTATGGGTTAAACATGAAGGAAGCAGCACAATTTAACAATCACTTTTTTTTGAGTGATTATTGTTTCTTGAAAGCAAATCAAAAAGAAAACTGGAAATCGACCTACTGATACTGATATTTTTATTTTTTATTTATTAGGCTTGCAACATTTGATTTACTTTCTGTTTTCACAAGACTGAAAGTTTTACTGTAAGTTAAAATCACTAAACGTGAATTTCCAAATCTTCATTTTGTCTCCATCAAACAAACATGAAGTACATTCAAAGTTAAAACGCATCTTCACAATAAATGAATCTTGTGAATTCCCAAGAGAAATAGCTGATTAAAAGCCGGTTCTCATAAAAGCAGGTAGAGATGAAAAATTAGAAAAATTAGAAATTGTCTCAAAAAGGCTTTTCAGTAGGATAAAAAAGGGAGAAAACAGCATGTTGGATTCATGAGAACAAGATGAGACAAGATTTTAACAATGGAAAACTAAGTATCCCCTTTTCCGTTTGTTATTCATTTAAAACCAATTGTACAATGTGTAATCAGGGTAGAACATTACACAACACAATGCATTTTTATATACTCGCTAACTACTTGACTTGAAATTCTCAAAAACAATTTTCAGCTTTAGCGTTAGCTGTCATCTCTTACCCAGTGACAGCATGGGGACAGAGTTTACAATTCTTTCATTGTACTTCCTGTCCTTGTTTCTTAATATGCTCTTGAAATACTGCCAGATAAACAATGTAAGAGTAGTACAAGCTTTTGTGACTGACTGTGGTGAGCCAATCCAAAGAGAAGTCTTTGCTCTATCAACACAGCAAGAACTATTTCTTTGATAGTTTGAAATGTGAGTCTCAAGAGATTATGTTCTACAAACAGTTAAAGCCCTTTTGATAGTACTCAGATTCACATATGGGATACTTATTTAACAGACAATGTCATGCTGTCAACAACCAGATAGCACATGCAAGGTGGATTTCTCTTAGACGAGAAACAATGTGACATTTTAATATCACAAGATCTCGTGCCATAAGAACTTATTACACACCTGTTTCTCAGTTTGGAGACTTTCATAAAGGTATTACACTTACAGTCAAACATCTGATGAGTACTTTCAATTTTAATATGACTAAAACCCAACTCAATAGAAAACCTAATAATAAAACCCAAAGTTTTATTAATTACATTATAAGCCATATTTTCTGGTTAACAATCTAAAACCCAAAGTAATGTCTGCTGCATATGCATAAATGAACTGTGCAAAAGATGGAGACGACAATGGTTGTTTTGTAATCACATCTTCTGTAGTTGAGGGCTCATTTCTTGCATTTTTGGGTCCAAAAATAATTACTTTAGTCTTAAAATGTAAGAGTCTTACCTGCATTGAGTTAAAAACCTCTGACTCATCCACTCATATTTTGGATACAGACTCTGATATGGTGATTACACCAAAATATAAATGTTATCAGCATAGATCCTGAGAATCTTGTAGTAGTTCATAAAGCCACTGAAGATGGCAGAGAAAAAAGTGAGCTGAGAGTGGTGCCTGGAGGAACCCCTTATGCAATCTTTGTTTGGTCAGATTTTTAGTTCAAAACCAACATATTAAGAGACAATTACCCTCTTTCAAATCTGTTTATAAAAATATTATAATCAACTGAGTCAAATCAGCGTTAAGTCATGACTCATTTAAAACTTATTCCACAGGCCTATAATTTATTTTATTTTTGAGGTATTGAGGTTAAAAGATGTTTAAAAGATGTTCAATCACTGCAAGAGTTTGTAGAAGGTTTTGCACACAACGACAAGCAAACTTCTTGTAATTTCATATAAGTTTAAAACATTATGTCTTTATAACACAGAAAAAAAATATTTTTGGATTAGCCATGTGTCACTTTAAGACTGAACCACTACCTGATTAATGCCTATTATGTGTAGATAATGTGACAGTTTCCAGTGTAAGGTCAGACTGTTATAAATCAAGTCTTGTAGGACTACCAAGCTGTGTTGTTTTTAATTGAATTTTAAATGTAGCAGTAATGTTATATGCATGTGGAGTTCAAATATTTACAATAGTCTATGTTTTAATTATTAACTCTGTAATTTGTTATTCACCGACTCCACATAGGGGAATGCTTTTTGCTGTCGGGGGCATTTTTAAACAGATTCATTACTGAAACAATGCGTTTTGTAGAACTTGTCACAAAGCCAAACACTGTAATTCATTTCCTCCTTTCTACCCATTTCAGGTCTGCGATGACATTGATGAATGCAAAGGACCCGACAATGGTGGCTGTACTGCAAACTCAATCTGTCACAACTCTGTGGTAAGAATACGCTCCAACCAACACATGCGGATCATGCTGGGTATATTCTTCTCGTTTTAATTTACATTGCTGTTCCAAGTCATTCACAGCTGCTCTGATTCCTCCCACAGGGCTCCTTTTACTGTGGCAGCTGTAAGACTGGGTTCACAGGAGATCAGGTGAGGGGCTGTGAGCCAGAGCTCAGCTGTGGAAACAGCCTGACCAACCCCTGCGACATCAACGCTGAGTGCATTCGAGAAAGAGATGGCACTATTTCTTGTCAGGTAGGATTTAAGTCCACATTTCTGCACTCCGGTGTCTGACTTGGTGGCATATTTTGTGCTCTTTCTGAAAGGTGTTTCATTTGCTTTCTCAGTGTGGAATTGGCTGGGCAGGCAACGGATACCTGTGTGGGAAAGACACGGACATTGATGGATACCCGGATGAAAAACTCAAGTGCAAGGACGCAAACTGTAGAAAGGTACGCAAAGTGGACGTCTGTCGAAGGTGACATGAAGGAACTCTATCTAACTTTCTTGTCTCTGCAGGATAATTGCATCTTTGTTCCTAACTCTGGCCAAGAGGACGCTGACAGGGATGGCCAGGGAGACGCCTGTGATGACGATGCAGATGGTGACGGTATTCCCAATGAGCAGGTCAGTCAAAAATCTGACTGGAAGTTCATCAGCATTTTTTTTTTAATTCATTAATAAAGTGCCTTGCAAAAGTGTTCTCTTAAGCTTTTTGGATTTTTGTTACTTTACAACCAGAAACGTCAAAGTCATGTACTAATGTGAAATAGCTCATTAGTCAAATAAAACAGGGTACTAATTGGATTTATTCTTATGCGTTAGACATTAGAACCTGGCTCAGAATGGCCAAGTCAAAGTAAAGTTCTGAATCTTCTGTGTTCACAGAAGTCCTTCACCCAGCACTAAGACTGTGCCAGACTTAAATCTAAAGAAGACCAAAATTGATAAAGACATACACCATCTGACGTACAACACACACCGCAATTTTAAAGTTGTATTGTTTTTATAATCCAACAGAAACTTTATATTGTTCTACTTCATAAAATCCCAACACAGTAAAATCCTTGTGGTTGTAACCTCTAAAATGTGAAGACCTTCAAGGGGTGGAAATTCTTGTGAGACGCACTTTGGATCAGACGTCCATGTCTCCTGCATGTCTTAGGACAACTGCCGGCTGAAGCCCAACGTGGATCAGAGGAACAGCGATGCAGACAGCCATGGCGATGCCTGTGACAACTGTCGCGTGGTGAATAACCCCGACCAGCGGGACACTGACGGAGACGGCAAAGGAGATGCCTGCGATGATGACATGGACGGAGACGGTATGAGGAGAAATTACATCACCAACACTGACGTTTGCGTTATATAACCAACATCACTGAAGGCTCTTAAAGTTATCTGCGCTGTCTTCCATGTTTCCACGTAAATGTTCTTACGTTAATTTATGAAGAAAAGAAAAGGATACAAGCAGATGAGGTTGTCCCACATCCCTCCAGATCACGTTGTCTCAATACATCACTGGAGACTACTGTGATGGGATTCACAAGCAAGCAGAGGCGGAAGAGGACTGAAAATGGGGGGGAGAAAAATAAGTCAAATCCAATCTCAGGCTGACCGAAGAGCAAAAACACGCTTTGATCATTCACTGGTATGATTACACCTCAGAAAAACCCTGCAGGACAGAAGATAGCTTGTCTTCCTCCACTGCTGTTTGAGGTACTTGACCTTTCTAGGTTTGTGGTGCAGCTACTGCCTCCATGCGATGAATAAAAATATAATCAGGGCACAAATGAATGAACGCGTACAGCAAGTACAACAGTGCCCCCAAGTGGTCAATGTACAAAGAACAGGGTATGAACAGTTTAGAAAATGAATTAATTTTAGTTAGTTGTCCATTTTTCTCTTTGACTCATCAATATGGCTTTCCACCTTAATAACTGCATTAGTGAAATCTATACAATCCATAAATGATTGCATTTTTGTGCTAAAGGTGATTTAATTTTTTTTTTTCTTTAAACATATTTATGACAAGAATTCAACTATCCACTGTGTGTATTCTGTGAATAGGTGTGAGAAATTTCCTGGACAACTGCCAGCGTGTCCAGAACAGAGACCAGCTGGACCGGGATGGAGACGGCGTGGGAGACGCTTGCGACAGCTGCCCTGACATCCCCAACCCAAACCAGGTTGAGCAAAGTCGGATAGATATAACCCATAGAGCAATTAATTCTTCACATATACACACACACGCATACACGCACAAAAATGCCAAGGTCGTCTCATAAAAGCATAGCGTATGTTGTTATAGTACAACCTTGCACTTTAATGTATTTTATAGGTATTTTATGTGATAGACCACCAGAAAGTAATAGTGGAATAAAAATGAAATATGAATTACAGCATTTTTACATTAGTGCAGATAAACTGAGCGCCTGTCTCTCTGAAAGTCCAGTGCAACCAATTTATTTCAGATATCAGCCAGTTAGTTATGTATTCCACTAACTGGGTGGAATAATCTCAGTACAAATACAGCATTATGTGATGATCTCTACTGTAAATGCACCATACTGATGGAAATAAACCCCAAAAGATTTGCAACTATCAATGCTGCCAAAGTTTCTCCACAACTTATTCTACAAAGGATTGGCTTAGAATGGCTGATACAAATTCATGCCACAATTTGCAAATTTTTTGTTGTAAAAACATTGTCAGACATGTAACATTATGCATCATTTTCCTGCCACTTCACTGCTACGCACCACTTCATGTTGGTCTATCTCATTAAGTCCTAGCTAAAAGCATGAAAAGGTATTGTGTGACGTGTTGAATTAAACCCCTTTATTTTCCCTTCCAGTCTGACGTTGATAATGACCTGGTTGGAGACTCGTGCGACACAAACCAAGACAGGTAAAAACCCCGTCACCGTGTGTGCTTTTGTGACGGGGTTTATTATTGTTAATGCCATGTTTCTGTGTCACTTCCCCTGTAGCGATGGCGATGGTCACCAGGATACCAAGGACAATTGTCCACTAGTGATGAACAGCTCACAGCTGGACACTGACAAAGATGGAATGGGAGACGAATGTGACGATGATGATGACAATGATGGGATCCCAGATATTCTACCGCCAGGACCAGACAACTGCAGGCTGGTGCCCAACCCCGAACAGATCGATGACAACAGTGAGCTTAAGCAGATGACAATTACCTGCGCCTCGCAGTAAAATTAGTGCCATCACTAAATTGTTCTGGAGTGCTAAAACTTGCATTTCTGTTCAAGACAAATTTAACTCAGTGTGCACATCTTCAGTGAAATGTAGCTAGCTGCCATTTTTTTTTTTTGTTCCTTCCTCTGTGCTCCAGTTTTACACCCACACAAATCAAGCACTGGCAGCCTCGAGCAGATTAAGCTGCGATTTAGAGGGGAGTAAGAGCACACTTTTTGCGCTTGAAATATTTGCCAATTTCATAAGTCCCTGTGACATTAGTCTAGTTAAATGGTCTTCGAGAGAGGCTGAGTGTCTGCTGAAATTAAGTGGGTCGACAATGTTTTGATGGGAAAGTTCAGAAGTGCATCGCAGACAGAAACTTTCAAGATGTTTTGCAGGGTCTGATGATGACTTTTATTTGATTCACCAGCTGACCCTAGCATTTTAGCTATTGCTTTTAGTTCTTTACCGTGGTTATTTTTTTTATTTTATTTTTTTTTACCAGCTTTAGTCTCACGAACAAACACTTTGGGAAGTGCTGAACATTTTTAATTGTTTTGGTGTCAGAGCAACTGCATCAACATTGCTTTTTTTAATGCATTAATGCCCTTTTGAGGGCATTAATGCTTTTCTCTAATGAAATATTTTGTTTCACTAGAAACACAAAATTCAGTGTCTTTTATTGTGATTTTAAAGCAATGATGAACATGAAATAGAGCGTAATCGTTGAGTAGAAGGAAACAAGTGATCAGATGACACTCACCAAAAGTTAACTTTTTTATGAAATAATTTTTGCAAGGCTTTGTATCCTCTGCTCAGTTAACACCAGTCAAACATGAATACATTTCCAGAACAAAGAAAGTAATGGCCAAGCTCACCCTGAGGATGGTGAAGAAGAAGGTTGTGGTCACTTTAGCTTCATTTCCTTCCCCTCTGATGTTCATCAGATGACGGCGTTGGAGATATCTGCGAGTCCGACTTTGACCTGGACAAAGTGATTGACCGGATTGACAATTGCCCTGAGAACGCAGAGGTCACCCTGACAGACTTCAGGGCCTACCAGACAGTGGTGCTGGACCCTGAGGGAGATGCCCAGATCGACCCCAACTGGGTTGTCCTGAACCAGGTCAGATTATTGCCTTCTGAGAATCTTAATGTGGTCTAAGTTACAGCATGATTATGGTTAGATATATTAATTAATATGTGGATAGAGAAGGGTAGTGTAGTGAAGGATTTGCAAAATGTTGACAGCTCTATTTTTAATGTTCTTTCTTTTACACTTTTGACTTCTTTACTTGAAATTTCATCATCTTGTCTGTCTGCCGCTCTATCAGCTCTGTTACTGAAATATAAACTAAGGATTCAGGAGTTTTGTTATGATCTGGTGATGCCAAACCTAAATTCCAAAAGGAAAGTGTTTACTAAAAATCTGAAGATTTTCTTTCTGTCATCACTAAGAGTAAAAACAATATCTTGATATATCTTAATATCAACAAAAAATGACAATCAGAAGAACATTTAAGTTTAGGTTAAATCCAGAATTAAATCTGACACCAAACATGGTTGTGGAGCAGAGACGTTCTCTTAGTCTGACAGATTTGGGGAAGTTTTGCTCGATGAAGTGGAAAAATATTGCCATGCCAATTATGCGGGATGCTGACAGACAGAAAAATTAATGCTCAATCTGAGACCAATGGTCCTCTAACAAAGTATTAGTAAAAGGGTTTGTAGACTAATGCAAATGGGTTTTTCTGCCGTTATTTTCCAACATTTTTTCCTGTGACAGTTTTGTTTGTTTCTATCTATTTGCACATGATAAATGTCACAAAAGACTTAAAGAGTTATTGGGTGTCTATACACTTAATATATATTTTGTATATGGTCTTAGGATTCCTTATAACATTACTGTATATTAAAATGAAGCTCAACTGACCACATAATGCAAAATACATTCAGTTTTATTGCTGAGTCTTTTTAATAATATGATTTGGGATTTAAAAAAAAAAAACTTATTATTAAGACATGTAAAACTCCCAAAGTGTCTAATTATCATATGTGCCTTGTTTCTAAACAGGGAATGGAAATAGTTCAGACTATGAACAGTGACCCGGGACTTGCTGTTGGTAGGATGCACATTCCTTAGTCAATGACAAGTCAGCTTTTCTGAACAAAATCCCATCTGAACATGCATGTTCTTGTGTCAGGATACACTGCTTTCAGTGGAGTCGACTTCGAGGGGACCTTTCACGTGAACACAGTTACCGACGACGACTATGCCGGCTTCATCTTTGGCTACCAGGACTCGTCGTCCTTCTATGTGGTGATGTGGAAGCAGACTGAGCAGACTTACTGGCAGGCAACCCCTTTCAGAGCTGTGGCCGAGCCAGGCATCCAGCTTAAGGTGAAAACAGGACGGATTTTCCATAGCAGCAGTAGAGCATTGGCACTGTCAGCTTGTCTGAAATGTGTTTCTGCTGCTTTTATCATTTTGTTTTTTCTGGGTTTTAGGCTGTAAAGTCTAGGTCAGGCCCTGGGGAACACTTGAGAAACTCACTGTGGCACACAGGAGACACCAACGACCAGGTGCGTCTGCTGTGGAAGGACCCGAGGAACGTTGGCTGGAAGGATAAAGTTTCCTACCGCTGGTATTTGCAGCACCGTCCACAGGTTGGCTACATCAGGTATGATGAGCACTTTCTGCTTTTGTGAGAGAAGTCTTTAAAATTTTACTTCTTACTAAGAGAAACAAAAGAATACTCTTTGCATAATAAAGCTCTTTTCATATCCAAACAGGAGAAGTAATGTCATGTTGCGAGTTGTCTGAACAGAAATTTAAATGGAGCTCTCATGTTGACTTGGAAGTCAGCAAGAGAGAAATTTCATCAAAGAGAGGTGCGACAACATTTCACTTTTTCTCTTGCTCAGAGTGCGGTTTTACGAGGGAACTCAGCTGGTTGCAGATTCTGGTGTGACTATCGACACAACCATGAGAGGAGGGCGACTCGGCGTTTTCTGCTTCTCACAAGAAAACATCATCTGGTCCAATCTGAAATATCGCTGCAACGGTACAAAAATACACACACACTTCTACATTGTTGTCTTCTGTAAGTTTGTGTAATAATACACCCACGGTTACTATGCAATCTGGAAAAGTATAAAATTATCTCTTTTAAAAAAATGCATGAAAAACACTTAATTAATTGGGACTTAATTTAGCTTCCAGATTTTTTTTAATGTCCAAATATTGTTTTTTTAAATATCTAAATGAACAATATTCAAGGTGCTATTTACATTCAATAAATACGTAATTACATATGTACACACAACTTAAGTTCTTGTCAAGTTGATTAGATTTGTGAGTTATTGACTGAGAAGCTATTCATTCAATAGTGAAAAATAATTAGGCCACTGCTGTTTTTTGTTTCAATAATATATCACACTTAAATGTCAGATTTTATACAGTAGATAATACAAAATAGTCACACTTTGTACACAATGTCAGCTGTTGTACAAAGCTATCTAAGGAAGCCCAGCAGATTCCAATGAGGCGTTAACTTTCAGTGGTTGAACTGCATAGTTTTTTATTTTCTTCATGGTTTCATAACGAGCGCTAAGACTTCACTCATCAGTCTCAGCATACACTTTCCTGTGACCTGTGTCTGAGAAAGTGTTTTGTCTGATCCTGTTTCAAAAAGACTATTTTCAGCTCCCCTCATGATTTGTGCTCTAACACTTCCCACAGACACCATCCCAGAGGATTTTCAGGAGTTCAGCGCTCAACACACCGTTGACTCAATCTAAAGTCAAGACCTTTCGATGCCTCCAGATCCACAAGGAGGGCGTCTCTGTGTGGGTGCATCTGTGTGCTTGTGAGCGTGGTGGCTTGTGTGCGTGTCTATTGTTGTGTTTTTTTTTTGTGTTTGTTTGTTTTTTAACTGTGTTACAGATACAGAAACATATATGACTACAATTTTGTGCTGTATGATTCATTGCTGTGCCCTTTTATTCAAATGTGGTCCCTCTAATCCTCTTTGTAAAGGCCTTAGTTAAGAAAAGATAAATGTTTTTTGTGTTTTTAAGTATAATGAAGTTTACACTTTATGCAACAAATATCAGAAGAACAGAAACCCGCTCCAGATAATACTTAAAGCAGTACTTTTTGGGGGAAAATATAAAATAAGCAGTTGAACCACATTAGCAACCTGCATCATTTGATTAACAAATATGTATCAGCCATTTTCAACCACCTACATCCTGTGTGTTTTTTATAAATATATCTTTGTCTCCAGTGGATGGCAAGTGTAATTTGTGGTTATGCAGGAATTTCCCATGTAATAAACTATTTTTTTCTTTGGTCTCTCTTATCAAAATGTCAAAATTTTAACTGATACTCAGCAATTTGCAAGTTCTTCCACAAAAAAAAGAGGGAAAAAGTGTCTTGGGTCAAAAGGTCAATCTCTCAATAAAATACCTTGTTTTAAGAAGATGGTGTTCATTTTTCTGCTTCTTTGTTGTTCCCATGATTATCCTATGCTGCACTTTGTTCATTCTGAAGTGACTGCTGTCTTCCTCTCAGACATTCACTCATCCAAATCAACGATGCTCAAGAAAATGTTACCTGAAATCAGCGGGAACCTGAAATTAGCAAAGTAAAACAACACATAACATATTTCTCAATTAATGCCATTTAAACCCATTAAAGTTTTTGTGATTAGATTGTTAGGATTAACAAAATAGTTTCTAACCAAGTTAGTTCTATTAATTTGCTGTTTTGCCTTAACTGTCAGAGGAACATTTAAAGGAAAAATGCTGAAATTGTACGCCTGGCACTGCCGTCAGTCACACAAACCAACAATCCAGCCACATTGGAATTAAGCAATGTGGGTGAATTATGCACATTATAACAAGTTTTGACCAGTAGCTTACATATAATATACTTTAAATATTAACTCCATAATGTATGCGTTAACTATTTTAGAGCTAGCAATTTAGTAAAACAAACAACTTGTTTGGATCTTTCTTCCTCCAAAGAACAAATTTACTCAAACCAAAGGGTAATTTTTTTCTAATATTTTCAGTGTTTTCTAGAACTTTTTATACTTCTTTACCATGAAACAAGGTTACTGACCAGTTAATAATTTTTTTTACTTCAAAGAGCAGATCTTTATTCCCAGTAGGAGTGTGGAAACAATAACCACTGCACTGCTTAGTCAGGAAATCCTTTTTATAGCTGATCATCTGCAGCATGGGCCAGCTTTGTTCTCAGGAATCTTACAGAAAAGCAACAACACAGCATCTCAAATTTAGCTGATGGCTGAAAGATCCGCATTCACATCGTTTACACAAAAAAGGTAAGAACATTGTCTAGTTTGGTTTATGACACGACACTAACAGATCTCAGATGCACGTTCTTTTTCCTGATATAAGGTTTTAGTTGCAAATAACACAAACTACTTATAGTGCTGTGAAAAATATTTCCCCTCCAAAGTAGGAACACATTTATTTTTATTTTATTTTTTATTTTGTTAAACTTGAATGTTTCAGATCATTATGAAAATGTTGTCATTGGGATTTCATTTATTGAGTGGAAAAAAGCTTTTAAAAACAGAAAAATCTGTGTGAAAAAGTAACTGAACACTTTGCAACAACACTTTAGTAGAAATGTTTTATTTCAACCCCATTTTGGACAGTTTTTGAGCACAAACTACATCTAAGAGGATAAAAGAGCCTATTTTGACTGCAAATGCTGCTTTTTTGTAATTATTTGAGTCATTTAAAAGTGGCTTAATGTCAATAAACTGATAAGTAGAAATTCTGCTTAACATACCTGAACATAAATATATACAAACACTAATAGCTTCGCAGTCTCAATTTAATAGTAAAATTATCTTATACGTTGTTTGCTAAATAGCCGTCTGTCAGAGCGACTTATGATCATAGCAGTTTTATCATCTTTCAGTTTTGTTGTTCAGAGAGTTCTGTTGAAAAGCTGCTATATTTGTTGACTCTGTTTGTTTTGTCACAGAACAAAAGAGTTGCACATCAAGAGGTTCACTGCTCCCTGAACAGCAACAACAATAAAAAAAGAAAAGAAAAGTTTTTGTGCAGAGATCCGTGGCTGAGGATGTAGCAGTGGGAAGCTTCCTCACAAAACTGTTTTGATCGTTCCTTCAAAATAAATCAAAAGATAAATTAAAAACCAAAAATAGGACAGAAGGGGCTGAAGGAAATCAATGCAGCAGACGGGGGAGGGGACACAGGTTCAGATCCCAGCTCTCTCTTCTCTGCTGGAGTCATTTCTACTTCAGGGAGGAAAACAGGGAATCAACTTCACACAGATTCGGTTTGTGTGCACCGAGGTGTTGACTTGTCAGCAATTTGCGGGATGTATGGCGCAGATTAGAGAGTTTGAAAAACTGCTGGATATATATCTGTCTGTCTCTCTTTGTCTGTCTGTCTGCATGCCTTAATTCCTTCCTTTCTTTGACCATTTGCACTTTTGCTAACCCAATTACTAATTTTATTTGGATGTTTCTAGGAGACTTGAATCCCATGGTAACTCTAGAAGAGCAGCGGAGGTCCACAGGGATACTAGAATATGTTGATAGGAAAAGCAATAAGTTATGTGATCATAATGGAAAAATGGTGGGAAGAAAACATTTGCTTATAGAAAACATAGGGAGTCCTATTCACAGTTTGCCACAAGGAGACACATTAAACATATGGAATATGTTTAATCAATTTCTTGACCAGCAGGGTCAGGAAAGCTGGTCAGATGAAAGTAAAGCTGTTAGAGACTTTATCCTGAAGCGGAGATTCAGGAAGCCTAAGACCCTACACATAGATGAAACTGTTACGATTAAAAGCCTCTAAGGAGATTCTGCAAAGTATGGACTTGAACTTACTTTAGCTCTGTATCTGTATTATTTGTCACTTTAAAGAAAACCGCTGACAAGCATGGGAACCAGCAACCAACTTTCAGCAGGGCCTTCGGGTCGTTGCCTCAGAGTGGCCAGGTTTTTCACAGGAGACATGCGACAGTGTGGACAGTGGGTGAAAAGTAGGTGGTATTCAGTCTAATTATTTTTTTTTAACTCTGCTTAATATTTTAATCAAAAGAAGTTTTGACTTTCTTGTCTGACAGGTAAGGTTCTGATAATCCAGCTGCTGGACAGTATTTTACGAGGCACGGCTCAGGTCATGTTTGTCAGTAACCCTGTCAGTGGACTTCTCATTTTGACTGGCCTGTTCCTGCAGAACCCCTGGTGGGCTCTAAGCTCTCTGCTGGGAACTTTTGTCTCCACTGTGTCGGCTATATTCCTGAGACAAAACAGGTCAGACGGCTCCATTTTGCCCTTTTCAACAACAACAATAACAAAAAAAAGCCCAAAAAGATTGTGTTTCTCCTCTAATTAGCTTCAGACTCAGTGAGATTTTATTTGTCATGTAACTGCTTTATACTCATGTTGGCTTCATGTTTACACTTCACCTCAGGGAAGCGATTTTTGCAGGGCTTCATGGATACAATGGGACTTTGGTTGGTATGCTGATGGCTGTGTTCTCCTCCAAGGGAAACTGGTACTGGTGGCTTCTGTTCCCAAATGTGTTCATGTCCATGTTGTGGTGAGTAAAAGAAAAAAGTGAAGATTTTCTGCAGACTGGAAATGGAAAGTGGATAAAGTAAGAAGGAGCAACATCGCACATTGTTTCTGCCGTTGGGATTTTTACATAAAGTTCCATCTTGAAACAACATCCTTCAGACTTGTTAAAGACAAGTGGAAATGTTGTAAAAGAAAATTTATTTTTTATTTTAGAAGCATAATCCTTCACAAAAACAATTAAAACAACTATTGAAGAGGGGAGGAAAAAAAAACCTTCAAGAAATATTAAATTTTAATAAAATCCAGTGTTATCCCTTGGCAAATTAATGTAACTTTCTTTTTAAAGTTGACCATGTCTTCCAATAACCTTTTCCAGTTTTCCTGAGGCACAGCTTTGTAACTCAGTTCCTTTCAGTCACATTTTAAAACAGGAAAGGGAAATCTATATGACATCAAAATATGGCATGTTGTCTGTTGATCTCCAGAAAATCTGGATATTTTTGAAGGAAACAGCTACTCACATAAACATTTCCGTACAAAAAAAAGCTCAATAAGACTGACAAAATAAGACTGACAAAAAAAAAAAGCTCAATGTGAGAGAACCGCAGCAAAGTGAGAAATGCTGGCTGTAATCAGGTCTCCATGGCAACCATTAGATGCCATTTACTTGCCAACTGCTTGATTGGGCTTGCAAGATAAAAATGCCTTTTTAGTCATACCATCACATCCCAACCCATCTCAAATCTGAATATTTGGCTTTTGTAAAAAAAAAAAATTAAAAATAAATAAAAAAATCTTCTGGATGTTTGACACAAATTCTGACTTTTTGTGAGATCAGACTGAGGTTGAGTTTTTCAGCAACAAACATTCCAGAGGCACAGAGGCGTGAAATTATCTGGAAAAGATCTGAATGCTCAGTGTTAAGCATGGTGGAGGTTCTGTGATGCTGTGGGCCAGATTTTATTCCAAACAACCCAGAAGTATGGAAGTTCAGTTTTTTTTTTAAATACTTTTAAAAATAAAATCTTGTTGCCACAGAAAAGTTTTTTTTTTTTTTTTTTAGCTGTATCGTGATCCAAAATGTGTTGAAATCAACACAGAAATAATTTGCCATTCTTCTTCCATCGCCATCGCACTGTCCAGACCTACAACCTGTGATAGACCTGCGGGGAGCCCACAAGTCTGGCAGGAATAATTTCATTAATACAAATATTTAATCACAGTATATCCCCAATAAACTTGTGCACACAATTTTACTTCTTTAATGGTAAATGGACAGAACTTATATAGCGCTTTTTCCGATCATTTCTGACCACTCAAAGCGCTTTACACTATAGTCATTCACCCATTCGCTCTCACAAACG